>ML832610.1:52714-79373 GCA_009831015.1 Picea engelmannii
TTTTCCAAGAGAATAATGATGTCTTCATCTCCATATGATTACTTGAAATCGACCATGTATGATCAATTTAAAAAAAAATTGAGTGGCCTTCACAAAGTTTCCATCTAATTTTTCTACATTCCAGTAGTTGTAGGAGTTGTTAGTGATGGATTGTTGGATTAAATATAAAGAGGCAGTGATGATACTTTGTTAAGAACATCAATGCATATTGGTGTTTTCTTTCCATGTGGATCTACCATGTGACATATGTGGGCCGGAAGGAACCTATCTACTTCAGTGGTTTTCACCAGTTAAGGAAAATGAACAGTGTCATCTCTATGCATAAATGATAGATTTCAAATCTAAAATGGGAACTCTTGATTGTCTCGCACATGAATATTTTTCCTAATATTATTACTACTCCAACAATCTTTCTTGCTTATGTGGACAATTACTATACTACTTAACATGTAACCTAAAAATTGGGCTAAGTCAAGTTTAAACATGTTGTAAGAGGGAAGGAGTTCATACATCAAGAGGGAGAAGCATACTAGAAAATGCATGAAATAACCAAAACTATAAGAAACAAGACATAATCCACAAACTGAACAACTCAATATGATAAACATTTCACATATAAATATTTAAAAACCTATATGGAATGGTTTCATATGACAAAACAATGGAGTAACAACCTCCTTTTCGTCCTCTTTTCACTTTTGGAAGCTTCTAGTCAATCTTTATATATATTTTGCAAACTTAAAGTTATTAACTTTATATTTCCCAAACTACTAACAAATTTAAATGCACCATGGAGAATAAAATCAATTTGAAACCCTTGAAACCCCTATGTATACTAATTGTAAGTAAATCCTTGTCATTGGAGAGAAAATATTTTTGCTAACAACTTCTAGTTGAATTTTTGTCTCCCAAGAACAACAATGGCTTCATATGAAGTATTAGGCTCAAACAATCTTCCCTTGTTTTGATATGTAACCTTAGGTTTCAATTAGGACTAGGATCTTCTTTTGTGCTTTGCCTCTTCCTTCACTTATTTTGAGCCTTGTGTTTATTATTGTATTTCAACTTATATTTTAGTTAAAAGTTGTATTTGCAACAGTGTGCCATTTTGCATTCAAGCACATTAAAACTACATACAATTTTGTGGCATGACATAGATCCCATCTCCTCCATCTCAGATCATTAACATGTACTACAACTTTCCAATGATTTGGATTTCATTCAAGTTTCTTAGGTGTAGTTACATTGACATTTGAGTGGATTAAAATAAATAACATAAAAGTTAGAATAAAGTATTATTGGATGACCAAGATCCTTCCTCTGGATGGATATGGAACTATGCTCATGTTTATCCTCCTAGGTTCCAAGCCAACTTCTTCATTGTCCTACTTATGAGCTAGAATCTTAAGTTTCATTCATATATAAATAAACTTAATATCCAAAAAGAAAGTAACGACTATGGCATTGTTTATCCAAGAAAAAATATTTTCCTTCAAATATAAATCTATCAATATCTAGAAAGAAAGCAAGTGTGATGTGACTTCCCACATTAAATATTGTAAATTCTAACTACAATATGTATTCCCCTTTTCATTGTTTGTTCTTCAATAACCCTTCCAGACTTAGCTCTCCAAGGATTGTCTGCAAGCACCCATTGAACATTAAAAACTATTATTCCAGTTAACGTTGGGTGAGGAATCAAGCCCCCCTCTCTCATTTTATCGCCAATACTATTGTGCTTGTTTTTCACTTTGGACCACTTAAAAAGGTTGGAAAATTGAATTTCTAGCACACCTATGAAAACCAATAAGAGTGTTTATTCCTGCAAATTACTCCAATGAGTTGATAACTCCTACAACAAATGCTTTCTTTCTATGTGACTATGTTGTCAAAATTCAATTGCAACTACAAGAAAAGCTTCTACATAACCAAATTATCTGTTAGACTATAAACACCTTTTGTTAGAGGTTAATTGTCTTAGCCTGGACTCTTCAAAGAAAGCAAACAAAGCATCTACTTGATCCATATGCTAATAGTATAGTTAATTTCTTACTCATTCTAGATATAACATGGAAAGGAAAGAAACAGATACCAATTAAATAATGTCACTAATACAATTAAACTACTTAGAAGATTAAAGAGCAATATAGACTAAGATAGACTAGGAGTGAAAACTAAACACACAACAAAAGTACATTATGGGGATTACCTTAATTTGTAACAACTTAGATTCACTGATATTACTCCCTAACAACTCATCAAAACGATATGGCTTCACCTAGACAACACACAAAAAAAGACATAATTATAACTTGACACTATGCCAAAAGGCTCTTAAAAATTATTAGATCTCTCTCTAGCTTCACATAAACAATACTCAATAAAGAACATAAGAATTCTTTGATACCATGCAAAAAGGGTCATAAAAACATAATTGAATCTCTTGTGAATCACTCACAAAAAAAAAGGTGGCCAGGAACCATACAACATTTAGACCAATGCACTCCACCATTTCCCATGGCCTCACTTTAAGGGGCATGGTAAAAAAATGTGGAACAACAAGGACATACTTTTGGTTCTTGGTAGACTTAAAGAAAACATTCAACACAGTTCCAAGGTTAAAAATTATGAGAGAGGTTATTGGAGTTAGGAATCCCAATAAAATGGAGAGCGGAAATACATAGAGGTCACGAGTTCAATCCCCTAGAAATGAAAACCACGATTCAATCATTCCAACTTGATTTCCATTTAAAAGAAAATGGAAAACTGATGTGTGCAACAAAATTTATGTACATAATAGTAAAAACCCCTTGCAAAATAATTTCAATCATATTATTATTTCAATTTTAATATTACACAATTGTAATATTAAAAAGTTAAAAACTATAATAATTATTATCACAATCATATAATTGTAATAATTGTGCTTATGAAAACTCATAAACATATTTTATTTTCAAATCTTAATTTTAACATAAACCCTAATTAAAATTTATAAATGAAAAACACCCGTAAACATTCACCAGCCACAATTATGTGACCTTAATTCTAACATAAACCCCAGTTTATAAATGAAATAAGTCTATGGTCTTTCACCAGCCACACTTATATGGTTGTGCGAGTTATATATTAAACATCCTTTTCGTATGAACTGATAGTAGGGACACCTTTATTCCCTCCCATGGCATAATCATTTCATATTGTTTTCTTTGTCGGTGTAAAAGAAAAAGGTTGAATTATTATTTTTTTCCATATATTTTTACAAAGAATTCCTTACTTACCTTAGTAATATTACTTCCATTAATTTGTGTTCTTGACAGTTCATGAGATTGCATTATAATGGGAGTTTGTAAAATTTATTATTTCTAATATTTCTGTTTTTTAAGAGTTAAAATAAATAGAGAAAATTATGGTTTGTTACTATATTGGTTATTATGAGGTAGAATTTGTGAGGAGGTTTTTTTATGTTTTAAGAGGTTATTAAATTTAGTTGGATAGAAGAGATATTCTATAACTAATTAATTCTAATTTTGGTATGTGTTTCAAATATTTTTTAAGTGTTTGTTGGTGTGTTTATTTTGAACTTTATGTATTTATAAGTGTATAATTATTTATTGAATAAAATACTCAAACCAATTTTGTTTTCTCATTTCTCTACATGGTATCAGATCTAATACGGGCTTAACTCTCTCATGAGAGAGGCCCATGATAATGTCATTTCCGCATTGTTAAGCCTGTGTAGATCTAGAATTAAAGCCTGTGTAGATCTAGAATTAAGGTAAGGGAGTAAATTGTTTATGTTGGCGATTGCTATGGTGTGTCTGTGCTAATTTGTTTAGCCACTGTTTGTCCATGGTGGTGAGAGAGTGAGAGTTAAGGTGTTCATATATATTCGCTGGAGGAGAAGTGCTTAGAGGAAGAGACCACAAGAGCTAAGGTTCTCAATAGGGGCAAAATTCCTTAGAGGTTGTGAGGAATTGGTGCTCTGTGATTAGAATATACAGTGGCCATTATTTAGATCAGAATCTGTAGTCAATAGAGGATCCGTAAATAGTGGAAGAGTCAACAAAAGATTGTGTTCGAGTAGGAGTCACATGCTATCAGAGGAACCGTGCACTGATTATGAGAGAATCACCATTTCACAAGTGAACGTTGCAGTCCCTATCCATGTAAAGGAGCCGTTGAAGAACAGGAGTCATTGTCTTGCATAGAACAGAGGTCGAGTTGCCTTTAAGAATCAAGCCACCATTGGAGAGAGGGTCGAGTGTTATGTGTAGGAAGGAACAGTTATTTCTGTGTTGAAAGCACTGTGGCATAACGTGAGCTACCATGAAATAAATGAAGCTAGAGGATGTTGTGTTCTTTTATTGTTGGACTGGTAAATGCGTAGCTGTTGTTCTCAACATTAACAAGAACCAAAAGCTATCAGCATTGGTACAATTAAAAGACGAGGCATAATGCATATTTTGTTGGGTCGTATTAGCCACTGATGGAAATAGAGAGGCAATATATCCTCATTTCACTTCTCTAGCTAAGACAAATTCGAGGGACCCATTCTTCATGCGATCACATGTATATTATGGAGGCCAGAATGTGCTTGACATGGGTTTCGAAATTCTGGGATGGAAATGTCCCTCGATGTCTCCAATCACGTGTTAAACACTTTTGTTGTTGTCCATACCTGTGTGGAAGTGAGAAACACTTGAGATTTCACCTTTAGAATATCCTCTATGGTTAGTGGATTGCCTGCCCATGAATCAAATGCTACCTTGCTCAATGCCACCTTGCTCAAATTCATTTTCTGGAAGATTTCTCCCTTTGAGCGTGGAAGGTGCACTATAATTGTGTGTTGCAGGCGATTGGAGTCTAGTTCTGTATTGTATCAACGAAGTATATGTGGATATAATCATGCACTTGCCCATGTGGGCCATCTAGAATTATGTCTACATAATATGGTACCAACTCAAGAAAATAGAAGTGCCGCGAACAATAGTGGCCTTCAACAGAAGCTCAATGCACTTGTCTATGAGAATGACAGGCCGAGGGTTCATGATTTGATGTTGGTGAAGGAAATTGAAAGAAGAAAGGATAATGAGTAGCTCGGATTCGATAATGCTGCTTTAGCTCATGAGTTGCAGGGATTCAAAGGCTCCCTATCGCAGGCTCTTGTGAGGCTAACGATGGAGGAGGATGAAGTGACAAGGAGGAAGTGCTAGTGAATTATCCATCTTCTATGAGTGATGGTTGTTTGTATTTTGATGTGGACAAGTGTATTCTTGCTACGCTAGAGGAGCTCCCTATGTAAGCCAATTATGTTGAAGCTAATCCGCGGTGCATCTGGTTTGATGAATCTATTAGCAATTTCGGTAAGGAGGTTATGCTCCCACAATAGCTTGCCTCCTCTTGGCCACCGAGTCTCTACTTAGTGAATCTTTGACATAGTATTCTTTGTGGGATATTAAAGAATACCTATAATTTCACTAGATAGCAGATATCCCAAAAGTTTTTTGTTGAACTCCCTGGCAATGCATATTTCCAATAAAAATAACCCTATTTTTACTAGATATCTCTTTTTGTAGCCCCCGATACTTATAAAATTCCTTGTACACCGCTTCCCCCTAATACCTACTATATATTGAGTCTATTTTTCACAATTTAAAAACCCCCTTTATGAATAAACATGATAAGATATTGGTCAACAAAGTGAAGCCCCCGTGCTCCCTCGCATAGCTTGATCTAATCTTGCCATAATCAACACACAAAATTGGTTTTACTATTGCCACACTATTCCACAATAATCCTAAGTGTAACAATATAGTCCATGGTTAAATGAGGACAATGATGGCTCCTAAATCTAACATGGTCTTTAGCAATCTTTCCATGACTTTCTAACCATACACTAAGCTTCTTTTCCATAATAATTCCCTACAACTTGGTTAAAAAAAGACTAATCATAATAGTTCTATAATTGGAAGGGTTGTATTTATCCCAATATTTGGTAAACCATCTTTGTTGATTGTACATTTAAAAATTGTTGATTCTTTTAATAATTTATAAGACATTAGATTTTTTTGTTTAAAATTAGAGGTGAACCAAGCAAGGCAATTGAATGCATGATTTGTAGCACAACTTGTCTCATATCTAACCGTATAAGTGATCACAGAAGCGAAACAATGAGGGTAATCATAGAAGTGATTGCGAAGGTGAAAAGTTTTGGCTTTGCAACAAGGTGAAGCACTTGGGTGGGTTGGATGACTTAGGGAGACATAGAGTAGTTCTGCAGCAGGAAGTTTGATGGGAACGTTTCCACCATGACATCTTCGTGTCGTGCATCATCGAGAACATCAATTGAGTTAAGTTGTGTTGTTGGACGAGATCAAATCCTTCGGACAAGGTGACTATTCAGAGAGTTACAACAGTGGGTTAGCAACAATATGAATTGATAGTCAGGCGATGGGAGTGTTGATATTATGGTAACTGTGGGAGGTATTTACCTCCACGTGTAAACCTGACGAGAATAGAATACTCTGAGAAGCAAGAAGAAACCCTAATGAGTTGGCTAATAACCCTAGAAGACTTTTCAGCTCAAGAAGATAATTTATATTAGGTTATTAGCCTCCAAGAGAAGAAGTCGACCAGAAGAAATAATAATATATTGAACAAACAGATACCCAGAATGAGAAGTCGGCAAAGGAAGTTAACCAAAATTACTATAAATACAGGAGGCCAGTCTTCATTCTGACAGGCAGTCTCAAAATTGCATAGCAACACTTGTGCGGACTGCAGTGCCCAGTTTTGTGCGCAGGTTTGAGGAGAGTTGTCGGTGCAGCTGTTGCAGCTAGTAGTTACGTTTTGGCTTGGAATATCTCTTGGATAGGGTTTGGACTATCTGATCAGCTCTTGTTGGTGTGCTATCCTTAGGGAAAGGTGCGCTACCCTTTTTTTGGCTATCTAGACTAGGGTTTTCTTCCGGAGTGATTCTTTGTCAAGGTTAAGGTGCTCAGAGGGTGGCTTCGGCTTATGGTTGGGTGACAATAGAGATATTGTCAATGGTAAAATGATCACATCCACTATATTCTAATAGGTTATGGGCCCACACCTCCTTCGCTCAGTCTAACCACTAGAAGGAAACATATCCATAAGGATGTTAAGCTCGTTGAAGAACTGCCGCTAAGGTTTCTAGCAGGAGAAGTCACCATAGCACTGTCATTGGGTTTACTAGAAGGTTCAGTTGCAGAAACCCTCATCCTCTCGTTGAGACACCTTAAGTGAAGGAATTGACCTAATCTCCAAATAGATCAGTGCGCCCTAGCCTAGCACATCTCATGGTACTCTTAGTGTAGTGTCCCCAAGGCCAAGCACCTTTGTAAACCATGTTTTGAAAGGAATTGTAATTATGTTTTATAGGCTAGTGAGCCAAGTTTTTATAAGCTGGAGGCTTATGTGTTGTTAGGCCAGGGAGCCTGAGTGTTGAAGGCCAGGAGCCTACTGTTGTATATGTAATCACGCAGAACAATTAATAAAACATAAACACCACCATGTGCAGACCGACCACGATGAATGAGTGAAGGGGGACTAAGAATCCATAGGGCGGGCAAGGAATTAGGGGCTGGAAGGTGGGAAAAGGGGCTAAGTGTTGAGCCTAGGGGGCTTAAGCCTGGGAATAATATTTTAATATTATCCCCAAAAGACATGTGCATTTTATGTTTATTATAAGTTTCTGACAAGGGGAGAACATGCAAGGGAGATGCGTGTTGGTGGAACGCATGCAGTTTTATGGGTGACAAGTGTCAACCCTAACGCATGCGAATAAAATGACCAGGGTGAGCCATGAGAAGGTTCCTTCCCCATTCTACCCGATTGTCTGAACGAGTACAGAGCCCTAGATGGTACTACCAACCCGACTCCTGTAGAGAACCTTCATGCGTCCCTGTGATTCGAAAAGTTAGTGTCTGGCTCTAAGAAAACCGGTGTGTATATTCCCTGAACGAGAAGCTTGCGTGGATTTGGGAAAGAGTTTGTGTTTGTTCTGGAAGTTGGTACACCCCTTCTCTGTTCTAAACTAGGGATTCTCAATCGACCCCTACAGGGACGACTCGTCACACATCCTTGAGAATCCAGAATGTGAGTCTATTTCATGTTGCCAAATTGAGAAAACAAAAGTGTCTCGTCGCTGCTAAGCCTGGTTATACTGTTGCACCTGTCTGGAGCTGCCCTGGGGTGTTCGTGTCTGGATCCCATGGATTGTGGTGGACGTGTAGTGTTTGAACCTGTGTGGCTTGTTGACCAGTTTGTACAACACTCTCTCCAGGTGAGAGAGGTGGTTGAAGTTGGAAGAACAGGTTGTTGGACCTGTCAGCGACTCCCTCCAGGTGAGAGAGTGCACAGAGGAAGGAGATCACTCCTAGAAGGAACCTTGTAGCTACCATGGAGCCCGGAGACGTCCGGTTCGGCCTATTCCTGTAACCCAAGGCAAGGGAGATTAGCAGTCGAAGGACTGTCCAGGTGATAGAGAAGGTGTATACTCCTGGGGTGGAACAGGCATGTGGGGAATGAGGGTCTGTGGGCAGTGAGTGTGGGAGGTTCTTTGGAGAGAATCCCTTCCTTGAATAAGGTGATTGTCAAGAACAAGTATCCTCTGTCAAGGATTGATGATCTTTTTGATCAGTTGAAGGATGCAAAAATATTTTTAAAAATAGACCTCAGATCTGGATACCACCAAGTGAGAATAAAGGATGAGGACATCAGCAAGACTGCCTTTAGAACAAGGTATGGTCATTATGAGTTCACGGTGGTGCCATTTGGGCTGTCCAACGCGCCTGCTATTTTCATGTGCTTAATGAATGGAGTGTTCGGAAATTATTTGGACAAGTTTGTCATAGTCTTCCTGGATGACGTCTTGGTGTATTCCAAGACAGAGGAAGAACATGAGCTACACTAGAGAATGATGTTGCAGGTGTTGAGAGAACACCAGTTGTACGCAAAACTGAGCAAGTTCTCTTTTTACCAAAGGCAGATCCATTACTTGGGACACATTATATATGAAGAAGGGATCGCTGTGGATCTTGAGAAGGTATAGGCCATTCGAGAATGGCCAGCACCAAGGAATGTGGTAGAAGTTAGATCTTTTATGGGTCTGGTGGGCTATTATAGGAGGTTCATAGCTGGATTCTCAAAGATAGCTCACTCTATCACTTCCTTGCAAAGGAAGGAGAAGAAGTTCCAGTGGACTAAAGAATGTGAGAGAAACTTCCAGCGATTGAAGCAGCTGCTAACTAGTGCTCTGATCCTGAAGATTGCAGATCCAAATAAGGATTATGTAGTGTGCACATATGCGTGTAAGGAGGGGCTGGGAGGAGTTCTCAGCCAAGAAGGATTTGTAGTTTTTTATGAATCCCGAAAGTTGAAGGAGCATGAGAAGAATTATGCCACTCACGATTTAGAGTTGAAAGCAATCATCCACGCCCTCAGGAAATGGAGACATTACCTCATGGGCAAGAGATTTGAGTTGAGAATAGACCATAATGGTCTGAAATATTTATTTGATCAGCTGACCTTAAATGCCAGGAAAATTAGATGGCTGGAGTTTCTGCGCGAATATGACTTTGATATCAAGCATATCAAAGGGAAAGAAAATAAGGCAGTTGATGCACTCAACAAAAAAGTGCACAAATTACATGCTACAGCCATTAGCATGTACAAAACTGAGATTAAAGACAGAATTTTGGAAGCTGCCAATGTTGATTTGCAGTACAGAGGTCTAGTAGAAAAGCTACAGCAGCGTGAGAGACCACAAACCAAGGAAAGTTACACCTTGGGAACTGATGGCTTACTTCTGTATAAAAACAGAGTATATGTACCCAATGTCCGAGAATTGAAGTTGACAATTCTAAAGGAGATGCATAACGTGACTTATGTTGGACATCTTGGATATCAGAAGACTGTGGCAGCAATCAAAAGCCATTACTTTTGGCTGGGTTTGAAGAAAGAAATCGCTGAATACATCACCAGATGTATGGAGTGCCAAAAGGTTAAGGCTGAGCATAGGCACCTAGCAGGGTTTCTACAACCTTTACCTATTCCTGAATGGAAATGGAACGTGGTAACAATGGATTTTATCACTGGACTACCTAGGAAAAGCAAGCAGCATGATTCAATCATGGTGGTGGTGGACAAGCTTACTAAAGCTGCCCATTTTATTCCATTAAAAACCACCCACAGGGCAACAGATGTTGTTGATATCTTCTTAAAAGAAGTTGCATGCTTGCACGAAATTCCTAAGACAATTGTGTCTAATAGAGACCTGAAATTCACTTCGGATTTCTGGAAAGGAATGTTCAAAGGATTCGGAACAAATCTGAACTTTAGCACAGCATATCATCTCGAGTCTGATGGACAGACAGAGAGAGTAAACAGAGTAATAAAAGACATGATGAGAATGTATGTGATGGATAAACCATCAAGGTGGGAAGACTACCTGCATTTGGTAGAATTCGCCTACAATAATGGGTATCATGCATCACCAAAGATGAGCCCATTCGAAGCACTTTATGGAAGAAAGTGCAACACTCCAGTGAGCTAGGATAATCCAACTGACAGAGTAGTAGTTGGGCCTGAGCTACTCAAAGAGATGGAAGATCAAATGATAAAAATTAAACATAATCTAAAAGCTTCCCAGGACAGGAAGAAAAGTTACGCTGATAGTAACAAAACCCATAGAGAATTCAAAGTGGGTGACCATGTTTTCCTGAAAGTGAAAACTAACAGGAGTTCCCTAAAGCAGGGAAGTTGTGCCAAGTTGGCAGCAAGATTTTGTGGGCCATTTGAGATCCTAGAAAGGATTGGGCCGGTTGCATACATGCTTGCATTACCTGCATCTATGACTGTACATAATGTGTTTCATGTTTCACTGCTTAAGAAATATGTACGTGATACTAATCATGTTATCGATTTGAATGTGATTCAAGTGGAACCAGAAGGTGTCTTGCAAGTGCATCTTGTACGCATATTGGACAGGAAAAGCAAACAGCTCCGGAATCGAGTCATAGAGCTTGTAAAGGCCCAGTGGACCTGGTACGGTCTTGAGGATGCGACATGGGAGCATGCAGATGTTATGCGGGCAGAGTACCCGCATCTTTTTGAATTTTTTTGAAAATCTTGCAGATGCTATGTAAAGTTGCACCGAGGACAGTGCAAAAATAAGGGGAGGGGGATTGTAGTGTCCCCAAGGCCGAGCCCTGTTGTAAACCATGTTTTGAAAGGAATTGTAATTATGTTTTATAGGCTGGTGAGCCAAGTTTTTATAAGCTGGAGGCTTATGTGTTGTTAGACCAGGGAGCCTGAGTGTTGAAGGCCAAGAGCCTGCTGTTGTATATGTAATCACACAGAACAATTAATAAAACATAAACACCGCCATGTGCAAACCGACCACGATGAATGAGTGAAGGGGGACTAAGCATCCATAGGGTGGGCAAGGAATTAGGGGCTGGAAGGTGGGAAAAGGGGCTAAGTGTTGAGCCTAGGGGCTAAGCCTAGGGGGCTTAAGCATGAGAATAATATTTTAATATTATCCCCAAAAGACATGTGCATTTTATGTTTATCCTAAGTTTCTGGCAAGGGGAGAACATGCAAGGGAGATGCGTGCTGGTGGAACGCATGAAGTTTCATGGGTGACAAGTGTCAACCCTGATGCATGCGAATACAATGGCCAGGGTGAGCCGTGAGAAGGTTTCTTCCCCATTCTACCCGATTGTCTGAACGCGTACAGAGCCCTGGATGGTACTACCAACCCGACTCCTATAGAGAACCTTCGTGCATTCCTGTGATTCAAAAATTCTGTGTCTGGCTCTGAGAAAACCAGTGTGTATATTCCCTGAACGAGAAGCCTGCGTGGATTTGGGAAAGAGTCTGTGTTTGTTCTAGAAGTTGGTACACCCCTTCTCTGTTCTAAACTGGGGAGTCTGAATCGACCCCTATGTGGACGACTCGTCACTCATCCTTGAGAATCTAGAATGTGAGTCTATTCCATGTTGCCAAATTGAGAAAACATAAGTGTCTCGTCCTTGCTAAGCCTGGTTATACTGTTGCACCTGTTTGGTGCTGCCCTGGGGTGTTTGTGTCTGGATCCCATGGATTGTGGTGGACATGTAGTGTTTGACCCTGTGTGGCTTGTTGACTAGTGTGTACAACACTCTCTCAAGGTGAGAGAGGTGGTTGAAGTTGGAAGAACAGGTTGTTGGAACTATGAGCGAGTCCCTCCAGGTGAGAGAGTGCGCAGAGGAAGGAGAGCACTCCTGGAAGGAACCTTGTAGCTTCCATAGAGCCCAGAGACCTCCAGTCCGGCCTGTTCCTATAAACCAGGGCAAGGGAGATTAGCAGCCGAAGGACTGTCCATGTGACAGAGAAGGTGTATACTCCTGGGGTGGAACAAGCATGTGGGGAATGAGGGTTTGTTGGCAGTGAGCGTGGGAGGTTCCTTGGAGAGAATCCCTTCCTTGTGGTTGTGTATTGTTTTCCCTGTAACCTCAGCCTAGCCTAGATTTCCTTGCCTTGGGGTGGAGCTTAGTCCCAGCTCGGGGGTGACCCATTGCTGAGCTGATGAGCAGTGCGGTCTAAGGCTGGGAGGTTCGTGGAAGGCCTGCACTTGGTTGGTGGATTCTACCACTGTTAAAAGATAAGTATCTGATTATGTTTTTATCACGTTTTACATGACTCTACTGTTTATGTTATCATGATTTCCGTTGTGTATACGAATTAATATGGAATGCTATGGATTGTTAATTATAGCAGTAAATAATATGTTTTACTTTGTGCTTAAATAAGTTATGTATAGAGTGGTGTTATAACCTTCTCTTAATAGTGATTAAACCTTGGTAGCCAGAAAAAGGGTGTGCTACACTTAGCAAGCCAAGACGTGAAGTTTGAGTTTTTGGTCGAATCTAGGGTTTGACCAAGTCAAAGGAGTCATGACTTATTTTATGAAGTCAGAGAACAAGTTAGATGGAGCTTCTAACTTCAGATCTTGGAAGACAAGGATTGACCTCATCCTTGCCAATAATAAAGTGTTGGATATCGTGAAAGGAAAGATCGTGAAACCAGAGTTTGAAGAATGAAAAGAGAAGGAATCACAGAACGTTGTAGCTATGGAGAAGTTCAAAGACAGTGACATCAATGCCATGAGTATCATAGTGGACTCTATCAAAGACCACTTGATACCCTACATCTCCCATCTTAACTCATCAAAGAAATTGTACAATGCCCTAACAAACCTCTTCTCAGTCAGAAACATTGGAGAAGTAATGAGTCTGAAGAATGAGCTCCGTGACATGAAGATGAATGATGACGACAACATAACATCATACTTTGTGAGAATCTCTCAGTTAAGAGATCAACTACAAGATATTGAAGAGATCATCTCAGAGAAGGAGTTGGTAAACATATTACTCAATCGTCTTCCCAAGATGTGGGATGCATTTGCCGCAAGCATGAACACAAGAAAAGAGTATCCGACATTTGAAGAACTTTGGACTTGTTGTTCTCAAGAACAATCAAGGATCAGTGCAAAGGAGAAACACAAAGCATCAATTGCTGAAGAAAAGGAACCTACAAAGAAGACTAAGCAGGATGAAAGAGACTTCTTCTTCTAAACGTAACAATACTTTTCTTATTTCTTGTACATATCTTGTTTGCATTGTCTTTGTACATATCTTGTATATCTATCTCTTGGAACATAATGTGTTCCAAGAAGATATATAACTATGGAAGAACAACAAGATAAGGATGGATATCATTAGATAATACACATGAAAGGATGAAATACATCAAACAAATCATGTGAAATCTATTGCAAGATAAGTTGAATCCATCATGAAGAGACTTAGAAGAAGCAAAGACAGAAAGGAGTCAACAATCAAGAGGAAATTGGAGAAAGACTTATGACATTTTTTGTAGAAGACAACAAGACGAAAGCGTGGACTCTTTCATAGAGAGAGAGAGCCAATTATATATTGCAATAGACAATAAGGATGCATACAGAAGCATGGAATGTGTTAGATGGAGGGAGCCGATTAGATTCACTCATACGTGAAGCAAGGATTAAGAGGGATCTAGTCCCATAATCCATTGAAGATGATGAAGTAGATATCCATGGTAGCAGCCTTGAAAGACAATATCTGTCTAGTTCAACCTCAGAAGAAGTATTCTTTGAAGAGAAGCCTTAAAGTATCCCTGGTTGTCCATCCACATTCATGATCCTATGACGAAAGAAAGAAATGGAATCTTTAGGGCATGGAATCTATAAGAAAAACATTAGGAAGAACATGAATATTCCAAGAAAGAAAGAGAAGCTAGAACAACCAATCATTGTATTAAGAATCACAAGATTGTCAGCCTGATATGAACTCAATAAAAGAAATCAAGCAGAGGAACTCAAAGTTGTGATGAAGAATAATGTATGAAAGCATTGTGAGATCTAGAACTAGAGGTTCTCCCAGATGGAGGGAGAAGACTATGATGATTACTTGTTCCAGTAAACTATACATATCTCTAAATGAGTCATTATATCAACATCCATAAGTTGGATTTCTACATCAGATGAATGCAAAGAATGTTCTCCATAAAAATTGAATAAAGAACATATGAAGAGCAATCTCAAGACTTTGAGGCATACCAGAAAGAGATCCTTGTATGCAAATGGAAGAAAATAACTTGGTGGAGAACCTCCAGTGCATAGCAGAAGTGTGGTGAAGATTTCCTATAACAAGATATTGTATCAAGATGATTACTCAGAAGATCAAATATCATGATGATAGAAGAAGTGCCACATGGATATGTTCTAGTTTTCCAACAATGATATATTTTATTGCTCAGAGCTACATGAAGACTTCAAAGAAGACCAATGCTCCATAACGAAGTACATTTGAAATCAAGCATTACATTATCCATGATTAAGTTCAAAAAGGAGAAAGAGGTTCTCCAATACATATCTCCACAGATGAGCATATAAACAGACATCTTGGCAAGGCTTCTGTCCAAGATAAAAGAGTTTTTGTACTCGATATGGAGCTCATGGAGACGACTTCCTTATTAAAAAAGGAAGAGATGACTCCCAGGTTGGGAGGGAGCACTAATATGTATTGATTTATGGATAGTCATTTTTTCAGTTCGAAAAATGGTCCAGGATGAGCAGTTTCCTTTCTAGTTTGGAAAGTCGATTGAGACTTCTGATGGAAAACGTTTTCTCATTGTGGTTAACATGGGAAATGGTCTAGATTTCTGATGTATCATAGACAATGACTTCCCATTGTGGTTAGCATGGGGAGTGGTCTAGGGCAGTTTGCCTTCTTGAGGTTTACTGAAGAAGATTGGCCCGCCTTGTCGAACAATGATTTCTCATTGTGGTTAACATGAGGAATGGTTTGTTTTGGAGGTTGGTACAAGACAGTCTTTTCCTCTTGTGGTTAAGAGAGGTAATGGTCCAGACAGTCATTCCTTCGGGTTTATACATTCTCTCAAGGGTGCACTTTGATTAGTGTAGGAGGAATAGCCCAGGGTGGGGAATGGTCCAGGCTCAACAATCAGGGACAGGCATTGCTTAGGGTTTATACATTCTCTCCAGGGTGCACTTTGATTAGTGTAGGAAGAATGGTCCAGGTTAAGAAGATAGGATAGTTATTCTTCCTTGCTTGAGAAGAATAGTCAAGATATCTCATTATTCTACTTTGAGGGCATATATTCTTTCAGATCTCACAGATGTGAGTGAAGTTTGTCCCAAATGATTCATTTTATATCAGAACATTGTTTCTGTGTAGGTTGATATCAGATGATTTTTATGAAGAGTGTATGACAATAGATGTATACTATTGTGGTGGATGTGTTCCACTGTTCGTGACTATACATTACTGATCAAGTACTTGTTTGCTACTTGGTGTTGTAGTGTACCAATGTAATCTAGTTATGTACAACTATGGATAGACACAGTTGTGTTCTATTTTGTTCTGATTATCTTGAATACTATCAACAATTTGGTAAATGATTATCAGCCAGATGAATGATTAAAGGACAAAGATTTCCCAGATGGAAAATGGTTCAAAACATCTACTCTTCTAGGACATATGTCTAGATTAGAATAATGGATCTTGTATCACTCTGTGGTGTGACTAACTTATCCAGCATCATGTCTGATTACTCAGATGGAGTATGGTTTTGAAAGATGATGCGGCTGATGACACTGATGGTGATGACAATTCTCATGATTTAGTCATGAGATAGTCTAGACGACTATGTTGATGGTGATGACAATTATCATGATTTAGTCATGAGATAGTCTAGACGACTATGTTGATGCTACCGGGTCAATGGTATGTTTTGTGCTCAAGACCATTACCTGTAATACCTCCCTAGCTAGGAGGGAGTGTTGATATTATGGTAGCTACGGGAGGTATTTACCTCCACGTGTAAACCTGACGAGAATAGGATACTCCGCGAAGAGAGAAGAAACCCTAATAAGTTGGATAATAACCCTAGAAGACTTGTCGGCTCAAGAAGATAATTTATATTAGGTTATTAGCCTCCAAGAGAAAAATTTGACCAGAATAAGTAATAATATATTGAACAGACAGATACCCAAAATGAGAAGTCGACCCAGGAAGTTAGCCATCATTACTATAAATATAGGAGGCCAGTCTTCATTCTGGCAGGTAGTCTCAGAATTGCAAAGAAACACTTATGTGCATTGCAGTTCCCTGTTTTGTTCGCAGGTTTGAGGAGCATTGTCAGTGCAGCTACCACAACTAGTAGTTACGTTTTGGCTTCGAATATCTCTTGTCTAGGGTTTAGACTATCTGATCAGCTCTTGTTGGTGCGCTAACCTTGGGGAAAGGTGCACTATCCTTTGTTTGGATATCTAGCCTAGGGTTTTCTTTTAGAGTGATTCTCTATCAAGGTTAAGGTGCTCGGAGGGTGCATGGTGCCTTATATTCTAACAGGGTGCATGGTGCCTTGAAGAGGAAGTAGTCAAGGTGTGGAGATGACAAGACATTGGAGATGAGTTCGGTTGACTGCATACAAATTTTGGGACATAGAAAGATTTTTGAAGTGGATAGATGGACTCATCCTTGTATCCTAGTGAAGGTATTTCATATTTGTTGAGCTACAGATGGTGGTTGAGGAGAGTTCATGCCGAGGGTCAGTTTCTTAGGAAAGTGTAAGTCCAAGATAGTAGGCTTAGAACATGGTTGCAATGAATGATGTCGTTGGAAATGTATGGTTGGCTTGAGTTCTTTCATTTCCTAAAGTGTGGCAGTGAGTTCTTTGAAGGGAGTTCAGATGAATTGGTGGTTCAAGTGCATTTTGTTTCTGTAGTGAAAATCGATAGGCTTGAGGGTGACTCAAGTGGCGTAGATTCAGAGAAGTCATACAGCAGTTGGGACACCGTGATGAGCTGTGTTAGCACAAGATTTTTTTATGCCTCAGCATTTCATAAGTGGTGCTACCTAATATTTCACTGAGAATAAAATCTTCATTTCATTATTCATTTTGTCAAATGAATACAATTGTTATGGGATTTTTATTTGTTTTGGCGAAAATTGAAATTATATTGAGTTATTACCAATATCCAAGTTAAAGCATCAAAGAACCCACGGATTTATGCTACCAAATTTAATGAAAAAACATAGTCGGGCACTACCTACAGGCGCTGTGTTATATTCTGGCAGAGGCTAAATTGTTCATAGTTATTCTGCCAGTTTTGAGTTACTAATTTAAAACTTGGGTTATGAGAAGTCGAGGATGTATTTTTGAAACCTGGAGGAGGTTTTTGTTCATAACATTCCAAATAAAAAAAACCTCTCTCAGTTTTTCAAAATGTGTTTTGGTTTGAGAGATATGGGATATAGAAGTAGGTGTTGCGTACTCTGCACAATGGCACTGCATACTAATTTCCTGTAGCGGTCACGATTGTCATATTCGCCTTGTTGGGAGGTTTCCACATGTCAAGGAGGGTTCAAATGACTTTTGAAGGATCAGTTATATTTCAAGGGACACTTGCACCTAAGATTTATCTCCAACAAAGGCCTCATGCATGAGGTGGAAACAATTTATTAATGACTTCCAACAAATTCCTGAAAATCAACAGTTTGTTGGATTTTTGTCTCTTTGGTTGTTGTCACCTATCTCCAAGGATTATAATCCAATGGAAGAGATGGGATTATACCTCCTTAGGTTATTTGGATGCTATTTTATATTTAAAGAGGGAGATATCTCTTGGAGAAATGGGATTGATGAGCCAAGAGAGGCTAGAGAGAGATGTAGGAGACAGTTTTCCTGCGTGTGTTCATTTGTAAGCCCGTGGGCATTTTTTGATTGTAAGAATTACTGCTATTGGAGACTCATGAGAGTTGTGATTTCAGATTGAGACTCCTCTATCTATATTTCTTCTTATTTGAATATATTGTAGACTTGAGGATCAAAGGTTGTCAATGATTTATAGATCCCTAAGCAACAGAGGATCTGCTATATTTTGCCCATCAGTCATTGTTTATATTCAAGTATTTGTTGATTCATTAAATTGAGAAGATATTTGTTTACTGAACATTCTATACTATGCTTTCCTTCTTCATTTCTTCCACCTATCAACATATAATCTTGTTTTTTGTTTCACATCTTTGGTGCCTTAGATGAGTGGGATGTTTGTGACTCCATTGCACATTGGTGTAGCCTATTGATCTGCAGTTTGCTTCCCTCTCTCTTTCTTTATCCATCTTTCTGATCCACCTATTCAAAACCAAAGTTATCTTTTACATTCTGATGGGTGCTGAGCTTACACTTTATTAGTCAAAGTGTGACTTTCAGTGCTAACAAGGTGGATGTGCAAATAACTTAGGACGCCCTGCTTGGATGAGCCTTATGGTGGACATAGGCATATTTCACTAGAGTAGAGAAGGTGTTTTGAGGAAGCTGCCTAAGTATTTGATGAGGTGCATTGGATAGGTCATTGTGGTGAAGTGGGAAGAGAAGTCTATTCGTGTTGATTTGAGAGGATGGGTGAGGTACACTATTGATTGTTTCCATAGAAATATTTATTGGGTCATGCGATGACTTGAGAGTCATGACGATAGTACTAGAGTTTGGATGCTTGTAAGAGATGCAAGAAATTTTTGTTCCAAGAGATAGATGGAGTTAGTAAAGGAGTCGACTAAGAATTGTTAAAAGTCAATCTGAATGGGTAGATCACAAAACATGTGACTTGGGTGTTTCTTGCTCACCTTTGGTATGGGACATTGAATGAGATAGAACACACCTTGATGACTTCTAAATGATTGTGAGATGAATTATAGATACAACAAGGGTCGTTGGTTGAGGTTGGTGGATTATTGGTTCACATGTGCCTAAGGCATGGAATTTCTTTGAAGTGAATCATTCTACTTAGAGAACTTTGGACAGTTCGTTGGGATGTTTAAGGAGTGTAGGAATGATTTCCATACTCATTGTTGATGTTGAGTTGTGTTGAGGTGACTTGAAAAAAAGAGAAAAGTTGACAATTTTCCGTCATTTGCGGGATTGTGGGGATAAACAGATTGCAACATGAAGAAATTACTTAGACATGATTGTTTCTCTTGGTTTAGGTAGAATGGTTGAGGGTGAAGCCTAACCATTCCATGGAATATAAATGTAGATGCAACCACATGACCGAGTGATGAAGTAGTGGGGAAAATGAAGTCTAGATGTGCAGTTCTTGGGGAATATTGGCTCATTGTGCCATGAGGTGGACAATGGAGTCAATTTGCCACATATGAATTTGTTTTGGGGTGACTTCAAAGTGAAACAAGGTGAGGAGTGACCTCACCTTGCACTAAGATCATTGTGCGGATGGAACAAATTGCAAAAGAAAGTGATCATTTGTGCATGAGGATATGCGGGCTCAAGAAGTGTGTTAGCTGGATTGACCATTCAACTAGTTCATGACCTAATTGAGAAAAACAACATGACAATGGGGGTAAAGAGTATGGATGTGCCAGTAGTTTCAAATGCAACACTTAGACATTGTGGAGGATCTCCTTGACAAATATCGGATGATGGAGGTAGCGATGAGGAAAGGATGGATAATTTCCTTACTCTTTCAAGTTGGAAAGGGTGATAGAGATGCGACAGAAAATACTAAGTTCAGGCCTGAGGAAGTGCATTCTCATGAGTTTGGGCACGATAGTTGGACTAGCTATCCAATCATTGTTGGAAATTGTGTTTTCACTAATGTCAAAGGTAGACTTGATTGTGACAATAATGGATGTCATTGATGTCATCGGTAGTTGGAGACTCATTATTGTCAATGATAGGGGGAGACTATAAATGTCTTTGTGAATTGATGAGTTTCTGTGTAATTGCTAACATTAATACCACAGATCTGTGTGATTTTTGTACATTGATTCCAAAGACAAGGGGAGAATACTCAGGCCATAGAACAGATCGAGGAAGCACACAAAATTTCTAACTAGGCCAACAAAGGCATGTGGGGTTTCTAAATTCTCTACGAAGGTACATGGAGGACAAGACAACCCCAATGAAAAGAAATGGAAATTGGATGTTGGATGAGATGACCCTGCAAATAGACGATGAGATCAAGAAGACAACAAAACCAAGAACAAGAATGTGAGGGCGTAGAGGAAGATTAGGCATGCACCAACTGAGTTTTGGCTAAGGTTCTATGAAGATGCTTGATGACTAGGATAAGAAGATCAAGGAAAAAACTATATCCCACATTCATAAAGAAAATCAATCTCAATGGGTTTATATTGCAAAAGAGACATTACATTGGTTGAATGAAAACAAATGAGCTACAAAATCCCACACAAGGTGTTAAATTTTGTGTCGTGGGGCCCAACATATTGGAAAATTGTAAATGCGTGGTTGAAGGCCTAATGATTTGGTTCCCTAGTGATCTAATATAAACATATCAAATATTGGGAGAAAATGGAGTGTGTGCATAGTGGAAAAGTCTCAAGGTCCCAATATCTAGTGGGCCATATCCTATGCCACATCAGTGCCACATGAAATCCTACACTAATTCCATGTTAGTCAATAGATGCAGAGGGAGCCCAAGTGAGTATGGTTGTCCATGGGGAGGCCACCTCATATGCCACACAAACATAGTGGCACATATAGTATATTGCATATTGGGAGATTAAAAAATCATAATCCAAGCGTAGTGTTAATTACCCGAGGGCCTAGTGGGCTGATAACTCGGTGGCTCGGTGCCCCAGTGATATGATATTGGAATATCGAATATGATAAGATTGGAACATCAATGCATCATTGCAGTCTTGATACCCCAATGATCGATACCACGTCAAAGCCATGAAACCATGCACATTAGTGCCACATGTATGATAATGTACTAGTGTCGAGTCAACATAATGATCAAACAAGGATGGAGGACACGATGATGTCAACAATCACATCTTGGTGCCATGTCATACAACATACATGAAAGGGATCCATATGGAGGCCACATGAACAATATTACATATCGGATATTGGACAAGTGGAATATCGTTGCAGTATTGAAGTCCTGATAGGATGATAGACTAGTACTACAACGAGCATCATGTGTTTCATTGTAATTGTTCCATGTGTCACAAGAATATCGAACCATGTAAGTAGTGGTATATCAGATACCAGAAGAATGAAGGCATAAATTTAAAGGCCCATGGGCTCGATATCCTAGTGGCTCAATAAGTCAGGTGCTCACGATTTTATGAGCAAAACAAAATGAATAAAAATTATTAAAATATGATTAACACATAATAACAAAGATACAATAAAATTGGTTTTCTATTCAATAAGGAAATAAGATGAAACTGTAAAATGCAGCGGAAAACAAGCTTGTTGGAATGGTGGCGGCTTATCTCTGCGAAGAGATGTGACGACTGAGCTCATTCGCAAGAAAATGATTACAATGAGGCTCTGAAGTCATTTTTACAATAAGCATGAATGCTCAAACCTTATAAATCCAAAAACCTAACCCTAGGATATGAAGCACCAAAATTCATGTGGGTCCCGTTGGGGTAAACTAATACATCAACTTTCCGGGGTCATAACTTTTGCATACGATCTCCATTTTAGGCACACGATAGCCCATTGGAAAGGTATATCTGAGGACTACACATGTTTCCATCAGAATTTGACTTAATCTATTGTATAACTGTGGTGATCCCTAAAAAAAAATTTTAAGACCTCAAAACGACCCCAGAAGTCAGGGACCTAAAAACTAGGAAAAAATTGCCAAACTAGAAAACTACCATAATGAACTAGCTCGAATAGGTGGGAGGCCATAAAAATACATATGGATCAACCCTACTCCCTTAGGAATAAATGGTCTCCTTTGCATTGAGTTCTCGCATTAGATGAGGAATTTCCTACTAAGTTTTGCCCCAGGTGAGCCACTTTCCTTGGTGCAGGAGTTTCCCTGCTTTGACAACTCAATAGAGATGGATCCTTTGTTGTCGAGTGCAATTGTTCTGTGTGTCCACAATATTATTACTGGATTCCTATTTCATCTAGTCAGGGTTGATCTCTGTTGGTATCAATTTCTTTGCTATCTTTGAGGTGTCCAATAATGGTGGGAATTATGGTCAAAGGAGAGCCACGTTGAAGATTGGGTATAGGCCAAGGAAAGGGGGAATATTGAGCTCAAAAGAATTGTCACAGACAACCTTGGTGATGGTGTACCACCCATAACTAAGTGTTCAAAGATTTTGATGGGGCCCTGTAAGGTGTTGTTTCTGCAAGTGAAACCAAAATTTGTCGCCCACTTGAAACTTATGTGACACCCGATGTTTATCATGGCGTTGCTTATACTTGGCATTAGACTTCTGTAGAATATCCTGAACCTGTTGGCGGATGTGTTGGATCCTCTCACTGAACCAAGGGGGATTTATCAGCTTCTAGTGGAGCAAGGGACAAGTCCGAGGTGGTCACCCGGGGTAGTGTAACATCCATGGGGCCCAATGGTTGGAATCCCAACTCCTCCTGAAAGGGGTTGTGGCCAGTTGAGCTATGTAGGGCTCGATTGTAGCTATAGTATACATAGGGAAGACTCTCATCCTATGTGCGGGGGTTATTTGAATTGTACATGTGCAGGATATGTATGAGCATCCAATTAACGACCTCAATTTGGCCATCTGTCTTAGGGTGGAAGGCATTGGATTTGGTGAGCTTGGTATCTTGTAGTGACGAGAGGCTTGACCAGAATGTGCTGAGAAAAAAATTGTCCCAGTCTCAGATAATGGTTTATGGGATCCCAAAATGTACCCATACTCATTCAAACAAGATCTTGGCAGTGACCTTTGTTGTGATGTTCTTCTTGCAGGTGACTAGAATCACCATCTTGGAAAAGAAATCAACAAGCACAAAAACACAGTCATTTCCCTTCTTCATGGATGCGAGGCCCAACATCTAGTCCATTGAGATGGATTACCACGACCTATAGAGAGCAGGAAGATGGGTGTACAGGACCTGTTTCTTAGTGGTTGGTTTGGAAATGGCATAGGTGGTGCAAAAAATGATATACTTGCCGACATCCTGTCAAAATTTTGATCAATAGAAATGTTTTTGCATCACTGCCACTATCTTTTTGACATCAAAGTCTCCTTCCACCCAAATTTAGTGAGCTTCCTAAATCAGCTTCATGCACTCGCTTGATGGAACACAGAGATGGACCATACAATGCAACAACCCTTCTTGAAGATGGAAATTAGTGACCACTGAGTTGGCACCCAATATTTGGTAGGTGGTGGAGAATTCAGGGTCTGTCTCATAGAGGTGGGGCCATCTGAAGGTCTCATGGCTGCAAGAGTCTAGAATCATGGTGAGTGTCGCGACTGGAGGTTGGCTGAGTCAATCAACAACTCGGTTGGTACTTTCTATTTTATACTTGATGTTAAGGTGGAACTGTTGTAAGTATGTGGACCACTTTTGATGGTGGTCATTCTGCAATTTTTCTTGGGTATGCATGAACTATAGTGGCTTCTGATCATTGTGGATGAATGTCTCCTTCCTAAGAATGTAATGTCTCCACTGGCGCAAGGCTTTCACAATGGAGTACATTTCTTTGTTGTAAGTAGGGTACTTACGAAAAACATATGATGGTGTCTCACTATGATATTCCATGGGGTGTCCGTGTTGAGTGAGAACGATGCCCACAACATAGTCTGAAGCATTTGTCTTTATCGTAAAGGGATGTTGTAGGTTTGGTAATGAAAGTACATGGCATGAACAAAAATGTTTCTTCAAGTCGTCGAAGGGATATTGTTAGGATAGACCCAACAAATGTTTTTCCTTACCACCACTGCTGGTTACTTGGTGGAGGGCCCATGCGATATGTCAGAATCCCAACACGAACCTATGATAGAATTTTGCTAGGCCCAAGAAGCTCCAAAGATTAGTGAGTGTATTTGGGGTTGTCCAGTCACGGATGATATAGATATTGGCTAGATCCACATGCACACCATGTAGATCAATGTTGTAGCCTAAGTAATGGACCATGTCCATGCCGAAGGAGCATTTTTCCAAGTTTTCATATAGTTTGTGTTCTCGCAGGGTGTAAAGAACCTATTGAATATGATGCAAGTGTTCTGCCTAACTCTTTTTGTAGATGAGGATGTCATCCAAATAAACCACTACAAAATTATTGGTGAAAGGTCATAGAATATCATCCATCATCCTCATAAAAAAATTTGGAGCATTTGTCAAACCAAAGGGCATGACCAACCATTCAAAATACCTTCTTTTGACTTGAAGGCGGTCTTCCATACATCTATCTTTTATATTGAGACCTGGTGGTATCCATACTTCAATTCAATCTTATTGAAGTATTTGGCCCACCTGAGATGATAAAGGAGGTCATCCATTTGGGGAATCATGTACCGGTTTCAGACTGTGATTTTATTCAGGGACATATAATCAACGCAGAGTCACCAACTCCCATCAATGATAATGCATCAATGATTCCTCTTCCCCTTTCTTATTCTTACTCAGAGTTAGAACCTGCATCTGATTCATAGGATTTCACTTCGGCCACAAGTGATTGCTTTGAGCAGCAATCAACAGTGTTATGCCAAGGGCTCTTCTGGAGGTTGCACCACTCCTTGGTATCTTTATTTGTCTTTTCGGTGTCCTTATTTTCTTGCGGCTTGGACTGGTTGTCTTGATACTATATATCATTTCTTTGTCCTTTCTTCTCTTGGTTGGGGCCACCTTTTCTTGGCTTTTTCTATGAGGGGCTCCCAAGCTCAAATTCCCGTGTCTTTTGTTTGAGTTTTTTCCTTATTTTGATGACATATTGATAGGCCACGCCCAAGGAAGATATGTCCATAAATTCCATTTTTATCTAGATGTATCTATGCAGAGCACCACAATACTTGAGCACCATATGTCACTCTGAATATTTGATACCCATATTAGTGCGCAAGGTATGGAAGATATTTGTGAACTCTGGTACTACTTGGTCTCTTTATTGCCGCGATGTGGTCCATTTGGTATACAAGTCAACATACTTCCGAAAAAGTAGTATTATTCCTTAATAGTATCCCTGAAGGATTCCCAGGTGGTTGACTGTAAATAATGAGGGATCCTCTATTTCCATTTTCTCACAGAAAGTTTCCCACCAATCTTTGACATGGGGAACAACTTTGAGGAGCACAAAAATAATATTTTCTCTATTCGAAAAGTTATGGATAGAAAAATACCCTTCTAGTAGATTCAACAACTTGTATACAACATCTATGTCTTGTTAACAACAATTGTGGTATCGGGGAACAGAGGTATGCACGTCTGCAGGATTGCGTGATAGATGCCCAAGCACAACACACAGAAGAAATCTGCTTGGGGACCAAGTTAAACAGGCGAGCCTGATCATGGACATGAGAAGTAGCGAAAGAGATCCAGATCGTCCGTTTAGGAAAGGACGCGTGGAGGAAGATCGACACCAGTAGGAAAGTCCCGACAGGGAAGTGCCCATCGAAGAACTTGAAGCCATCGGGATATCGGAGATCCCGGGAATGAGAATTTTATGCATCGCAAAATCGTGATACGCAATTTCCCGATCGATAGGGAACAACTATCGATCATGGAGGACAGGTGGCAGGCTTTTGCGACAGGAAATGGACCGTTGACAGGTCAATGGACATGAGCCATCGGGTTTCGGGAAATCGTGAGTCTCGTGGACGCAGACATCGTGTCATCGTGAACCCCAAAAATCCGATGGAGGGTTTGACCATGGTCACATGGAGGTGATGGTCATATGGTTCATGCTCTAACCGGTAGGGGTTAGCTCCTAGGAGGAGGGGCTCATCGCACATTGGGATATCGGAGATCCCGTAGGCAAGGAGTTCGCGCATCTCAAACTCATGAATCCTGAAACCCCGAAACCCCAAAACCTCATCACATACCTATCCATTGCCGCCATGTCATATCCCTGTGTCATGCCAACCACAGTTTCCCGCCCCCTGTGTTCCTCCACCTGACTCATATACTTCAAAACCCATGGATTCTGCCACTTGCATTTGTCCTATCACTTTCCTTCTGCCACATCCATCCACATGGCCTCTCCTCATCTCATATCCACACCAAGCATGCCAAGTCACCCCTTCCTGATCACCGTCCATTC
>ML832611.1:4643-15276 GCA_009831015.1 Picea engelmannii
ACCGGCCGGTTCAAAGAAAAAAACCGGTTCCGTACGGAACCGGTCAAAAACGGTTCTCTTCACCGGTTTGAACCGGAAATGCTCTGAAACCGGTCGGACCGGCCGGTTTTGCCGGTTCCGGTCCGATTCTGGCAACACTGATTTTACTGTTATTCTGTCATTTCTAGCATTTCGTTTCTGTTCTGCATATTTTATATATCTGATATCTTGCAACATGCTTAGAATGTATGTGATGGACCAACCATCAACCTCATTGAAGATGGGTCTGTTATAATATAAAATGTAACACTCGAGTGAGTTGGGATAATCCAAGAGAGAGCACTGGCCAAAATTATTGAAAGAAATGGAAGAGCAAGGGTCAGAATTATTGAAAGAAATGGAGGAGCGAAATGGAGGAGCAGATGGAACAGATAAAGAAGAATTTAAAGGCTTCCCGGGATAGACAGAAAATTTATGCAGATAAGAATAGAAAGTTCCAAAAAAGAAAACATATTTGTTCATAAATAGAAATTGAATATTGTTGTATCTGTGTATTTCTGTGTTTCATTTAGTATCCTCATAAATGCAGATCACCCATACAAATAAAGAAAACCAACACATAGGTGGACCAACTATCGAAACAAGAAGTGGAGGTGTGAACATTGTTAGGTTCAGAAAACCAACACATAGGTGGACCAGCTATCGGAACAAGGAGTGGAGGTTCCCTTTGGAGAAATGAACATTGTTCAGTTCAGATATGGTGAATAGGAAGATCTTCCCGATCTTAATCCTTAAGTCAGGTTTTCTTTTCACTTTTTTGCTCTTATGAATTGAAAAGTATGTTGAATATACAATACATGAAGAAGTATGATACCAAAATTTTGATAGATATCTGGACATGGTTATGATTTTTCTAATCTGATGGGATGCATATACATAATAGTAAATGTATGCTTTTGTTGTAAAACGAAATATATATAAAACTTTTAATTGGAAAAAATATAACAGCTACAGTCAATAAATAATTTTTTCTCCAATATTTGAACAAACACCATTGCAGCCGAACACGGATTTGGATAATCTTGCCACCATCTTATTGATTTTCATTGCCATCCAGACCTCTAGCAATGATTGCCATTGTCACAGTATTAAAACCTTTACGAACATAATTGTTCAATACTTTGTGATCATGTATATAGGGGTTATATTCTTGATTATGAAGGAGATTTCTTAATCGTGTATGCTCTAAAATGGATAGATGAAATAGGTTTTTGTTTTTTAGTTTTTTTTTAAGGTCTGTTCTGGATGTTGTCTCTGATCTCAATAATATACCTCAAAGCAAACATAGCTTGAATTTCTTAATTAACAACCGATCGGGCTATAATTTTTCCCTTCAGTACATCCTTGTGAAGAAATATTTATGTTGTGCCATCTGTGCTTTGCGTTTGAAAGCTGAATAGATAATATATTCTGGTCCGTGTGCTTGACAATTGCACAGATCATATATTCTGGTGTGTTGGTGTCCCAGCACTATTAAACCGATTTATTATAAATGAAACGAGAAACTATGCAAAAACGAAAAAGCGGGCATTAAGGTTTCGAAGAAAGAAATTCCGAGACGAGAATTTAGCAAACTTGGTTATCTTGAACCATCAAAATCAACATTAATATTCGTTCTGGCCTCTGAATTATCGGGTGCCCTTGTTCATATCGTCAAATCCAGCTTGATATCGTTCTGATCTCGAAAGCTATTATAGTTTGATGACAGAAGACCGCTCTCTCTTGGACATGATGTTTTCATTTTATTATATGAAGTACTAATGCTAAGTGATAGATCAGTAATATCAACTGTCTCATGACATGGATTTTCGTTTTCAGATTTCCCATTTCCTTGGCATAATTTTCCTGTCAATTGCAGTTCAGAAGAAGGGAATCTCAATGGCTCCCGGGCATTATCCATCGTTTTACTTTGTTCATGCCTCCATAATAATAAGCGAACCAGATGTTCAACCTCATTGCCCTGTCGAGTAAAAAGACACGATTAACAATATTCCATAGCTTTACTTATATACTCACTGGCAAATTATAAATGATCTAATTTAGAAAGTTTGTTGCACTGCACAGTAACTCTAAATTTTTTATTTAAATGATTAATTTAGTAAAATGAACAAATTATTTAGGATTATTTCACTGACCTTCAAACTTGGCTGTGATCTGCAGTTGGAGTTTCCTTTGTTAAAAATATCAGTTGGAGTTGGAGCTTCTTCCATGATATGACCTGAGAAGTGAAAAAGCTTTGTTTTCACGCCATCCCTTAATTTGCAGAGGAAATTTTAAAGTCCCTTACATATTTCAGATATAAACATGGTTCATCTCTGATTATTACACTATTTATTACTCAGACATACATTCACAAAACAGGTTTCTACGTATGTAACATGGGTTATCTTTTATTATCACACTATTTATTAATGATACATATTATTCACAAAACAGGTTTTATAGAAAAGGTCAAAAGAATCTGTAAACAAATGAACTAAATATATTCATCATAAAAACTATGATATATTAGAATTCTAAATTAGACTAAAAACCATTTATGTTATGAGATTTTCCAACCAAGTTACCATGACTGCCAGCAGAATCACTATATGTTGGGTGTTGTTCAATTGAATTTCCATGATCCAGAGTACTTCGTTCACTGGCCATGATAAAAGAGTCCGTTTCTCCCCTCCAAATCCTGTGATTTTGAAGTCATTAATTCACATTTTCTTTAAAATCCAAAAATTCAAACTTAAGATGGATTTGTAAATTCAAACTTAAGATGGATTTGTGCCTGTGCTTACCTTTTATCAGTCGTTCTAAATGAATGCACAGAGGAGCACGTAGATGTTTTTGAAAAATCAGAATATAGATTCTCTTCACCATCGTTGTTATCTGTGAGATGTTCATCGGTGATAGATTGCTTTTGGCAGTCTTGAGTTTGGGATTCTGCTCATATATATGCCCAAAATTGTTTTAGTATGACGAAAGTAGAATTCAATAGAATAGTGCATAAAAGAACAACTAAATTAATTACCATGGCTGCGTTGGCTGTTCTTTTCAGTGCGATACATCTGGAAAACATCAGAGAATATCCCATTAGAGTTCAAACTTGTGTTAAGAAAACAATAGCTCTGCAGCTTTGAATTAAAAGCAAGAAATGCACACCTGCAGATGGCTTTTGACATGGGAAATGGTAAGTCCTTTCACATTCATCAGCTGAAGAACAAGCTTTGGGGTTGCCTCTGCGAAATATCAGCACATTTATATTGCCGAGTTAACCCTGTTGCTCTAATTGTTTTTTGAAAGACAACTATTATACATCCATTAATCCCTTTTTTGAAAGACTATATTGATACATCCACAAATCCAAATCTATGAAGCAATTAAAGGTGTGCAGTGCCAAAAGCTTTGAATTTCAGAGTTCTTAAATTTTCTCAGGCCTGGTAAATTCAGCATCAAGACCTAAAACTTGGCAACCCGCAAGGAAAATAGGGAAAAAAATCGATAGAACTCGACAAAGTGTAAAAAATGGGTAGAACTTGGCAAGTATGAACTACTAGAAAAACTCAACGACAGGATATCAGAAATTTTTACAACAGTGATCGACACTATGCTAGGAATTAGGTATTAAGGTGTCCAATATGTCTGTACAACAGATAAAACAGACTTACTATCTCGTCCACCAAGGCGTTCCACTGCATTGAGAAAACACTGATGGAGATTAGGAGTCCATCTAAGGCGAGGAACTTTAGAGCGTATGTATTGTCTCACTCGCCCTTTTCTTTCACAGCTTTCCATTTTGATCACTCTGAAATTTTAATTCTCTCTACAAAGATCCTCCTGTCTGCATAAAAGCCTTCAATCATGAACTTATTTTAATCTTCATGCAGCTACATAAAAACCTATCAGGATAAGAAAATCCTGAAGCATCTTGAAGAGAAATTGCACTAACCAGATTATGAAAGAGCATGATAAAGACATCATCTATTTTAAGGTATAGATCTGTCTTACATGAGAGACGTGAAAGTCGAAGATAACAAAATTCTAGTCCCCTACGACTCTATACTGCAGGGTCCTGCCTCCTTAAAAAAGCAAACTATGCACCGATGAATTTGAACGGTATAAACCGAGTGTAATTTCCTTGAAACTTGAATAAAAGTATTTTAAAGACAGCTAGTTTCCCGAGGAGGAAGGAGTTATCAGAGAAACGTAAGTGCAATAATCAAATTTGTACTCCTTTCATCATTCATCTATACCGCTAAATTCTCCCTTCATGGCACCTCAACTTTGACTAAATCTCTACTATCCTTCTGACAGACAAGCCGTGTAGAATGGTATAATAAATTCAAACCCACTTCTGCCAAAATAGTCATGAAACTTGTTGAGGTATTAATGAAGTCAATTGTAGATAGAAGTATTGAAGATAACAGTTGTTTATGAAAATCAATCTATTGGGTATGAGAATTTATTTTTCAAACATTGCACTTGGCCATTGCACTTGGCACATATATAGTACAATAATAATATATATATTTATCATTTTACATTTAAATTAAAATACTGTAATATCATTCACTCTTGGACCAACACACTACTTAAACTGTAAACATTAATAACACATTATTTAAATTATAAACATTAATTATTATGTAGTTGTTGTCAAGCTTTTGAAAAATGTAATCATAAACATTAACTATTATGTAGTTGTGGTCAAGCTTTTGAAAAATGTAATTTTAATCATCATGTAGCTGTTAGAGTCTATTTTAGCAAAATCTTCACTAATTAAGTGATAGTTAATATTTATCCTATCTAAACAATTTTCTCAAAAATAACATTATAGCCAATTCACTTGTAACTATCAATTTTGACTAAAAACAACTACTTTTTCTTAATAAAAACTCATAATAATCCTAATAATTCAATGTTTTTTATTGGAAAAACAAATGTTATTTATACTATCAAAAAGTGGATCAAGCCCAATCATAGCAACCAAAGATATTGAAGCCTCTCCAGACTCTATTGTAGTTGGGTTCTGACCAACACACTACATAAACTGTAAACATTAACAACACACTGGTTAAAATGTAATCATTAACCATTATCTAGTTTTGGCCAAGCTTTTGAAAAATGTAACCTTAACCATCATGTAACTATTAGTCTATTTTAACAAAATCCCCACTCAGTGAGTGATAGTTAATGTTTACCCTACCTAAACAATTTTCTTAAAAATAACATTATAGCCAATTCAATTGTAACTACCAATTTTGACTAAAAGCAATGACTTTTTCTTAATAAAAACTCATAATAATCTTAATCATTCAATGTTTTCTATTGAAAAAACAAATATGTTATTTATGCTATCAAAAAGTGGATCAATCCCAATCATAGTTGGGGTTTTGACCAACACACTACTTACATTGTAAACATTAACAACACACTACTTAAACTGTAAACATTAACCATTATGTAGTTTAGGCCAAGCTTTTGAAAAATGTAACATTAACCATCATGTAGTTGTTAGAGTCTGTTTTAACAAAATCTCCACTGACTTAGTGGTAGTTAATATTTACTCTACCTAAACAATTTTCTTAAAAATAACATTATAACCAATTCACTTGTAACTACCAATTTTGACTAAAAGCAATGACTTCTTCTTAATAAAAACTCATAATAATCTTAATATTTCAATGTTTTCTATTGGAAAAATAAATATGTTATTTATACTATCAAAAACTGGATCAAACCCAATAATAGCAGCCAGAGATATTGAAGGCTCTCCAGACTCTATTGTAGCTGAGGGTTCTGATCTAGCCTCTGGCTGTTTTGTTCATGGTCATATTATCTACAATTTATAATGGTAAACATTTATTATCATGCAGTCTTGGCTGTGCCTTTGAAAAATATAGTTGTTAGAATCCATTTTAACAAAAGTCCTGCCAAAAACTAAATGGTAATTAATATTTACGCTACCTAAACAATTTTCTAAAAATAACATTATAGCCATAGTAAAAACAACTACTTTTTCTTAATAAAACTCATAATAATCTTAATAATTCAATGTTTTCTATTTGAAAAAACTAATCTAATATATTTTTTTATACTTTTTTAGACAAAATCTACAATTTATATATTTTTTCTACTGATTTTCAATTTCAATAAAATACCAATCTAATATGTTTTTTATGCTATCAAAATCTACAATTTATATAATTTTTTCAACTGATTTGAATCTCATGACCGAATTCCATAACAGCAAATACGAAAAGTACTAATTGGCTAGTTATCCTGCTCCTTCAGTCGCCAGAAGTTAGGCTGACAGATAAAGTTATCCTCTGACGGTGAACTTCCAGTGTCCAGATTCCGTGTGTACTATCTGGAGCGTGGGTATAACCATCTGTCCATATAAACTAGCTTTTAATTCGCAATTTATTGCGACTGTCCGGCGAAAACATATCCCGATAAAAAATGATAAACAAATGTTCAAATTTGACCAGAGCTCTCGAAAATAAATAAATCATTGATAAGTTAGAACAATGTATAACCACGACCACAAAAAGTGAAATGTTATCGATAAACAAATGATAAACAAATGTTCAAATTTGACCAGAGCTGTCGAAAGTTAAAAAATCATTGATAAATTAGAACAATGTATAACCACGACCACCAAAAAGTGAAATGTTATCGAGGTAGATTGAATGTAGGCTGCATGGGAGAATGTTGCTTTATTCTTCAGCTATTAATTTCCACTTTCCTTCCTTCCAATTTGTTCGATATCATTATAAAACCCAGATAAATAGCAGCAGCAGCACAAGTCTTTGTCTCGGAAATGTTATTATATGTAAAACTTGACTCAGTGATTTGTTTTTTTCATTCCAGCTTTTTCAATTTCCACACTAGTTTGAAAATATACAAAGCACTTTAAGACATACGTATCTCCTCCTGTCAAATCGAGGTTCTCCTGACAGCAAAATGAATTGACCTTTTCCAATCCTTCCAAAAGATAAATAAAATTCCTCATACGCCATCAATCATCTACAGGAAAATTTCCACAGAACGGACAAAAGTAAACAGAATCAGCGAGAATCCTGAGATTCTTGCAATTATTTCTCATTCCTTGTACAGACACGAATGGTCATTAGAGCTTGGGGATAACTGGGTGCTTATGAATAGTAATAAAAATCGAACAAACGATTAACTTAATTACAATCCAGTGCGCTGTCAAAAATCCCAGCTGGGCCCTCCTATCGAGCCTGTAGCAGTGGTTTGCTTAAACCCGAAACCCTACGCCTGAGAAAGACGTCATGTATTTGATCTTTGAATTGACCTAAAACCAATACACTTACTTTTACCTGCTAATTCCAAATAAAAGCACATATCTGTAGCCCTAATTCTTGACAATATGCACTCGGTACCATACATCATAATTGCGTATATATACTCAAGTTTAAAAGAAGAAGCTTTCTCCTAGGATTCCTTGGTGAACTGGTATTTTGTCTCTGTGATTTGATGTCTATATAGAACCAAAATTAATCTCTACTAGCCAGATCCTATTCATGTCAAAATCATTGAACTTTGCAGGGCCTTGTCATGTGTCATGGAATGTTTCTTTAGTCAATATCACTGAGAGGATTGGTATGGAAAACAAACTATCGGACGAGTACAGGGAATAGGTTTGGTAGTGAATAGATTTTACTTTTAAATAAGTTTTTTTATACATTTAGTTGGATTTTGTTTGATTGTTGGAATTATAAGTTCTTACTGTTTTGAATGAAATTGTAATATGTAATTGTTTTAATAAAAATAATGACTTAAGAAGCCATATTCACTGTCAAAATTTGTAAAATTGTAAAAACTTTTGTCAAAGTTGTGACTTTGTTACATAAATAAATTACTCACCCAAATATAGTGTTAACATACCAATGCAAAAGGAAAGTCATGAGATAAAAAATTATTTCCAATATACCCTGTGAACTAGAGAATAAAAACCAACAAATTAGGGCATCCATAATATGGAGCTCCTATGCTCATATTATAACTTCTAATTTATTTATTTATTTTTATAAATCACCATGTTAGGGCCTCATATGGTAATTAACCATGATTGAACTTTTGTTATAGGCAAGTGCATAGTTGTTGGATGTGTTGATTCTATCATTTGGTGTATATGTTGGCTTTATAATAATAATAAGGACATTTTGTTTCCCCTACTTCTTTTGAACATCTTTCAAATTGGCGAAGGGGGCAAGCTTAGTGGAGGTTCATGTGAAACCACTTGTCTATTTATATCACAATCAAGATCACCCTTGCATGTAAGACAATGTCCAATTCCAGATCATAGTTATCTAATTTATGTGGTTATTTCAACTCTCCTAAAGAGTCGTTTGTCTAAATAATTTGCATAGTAATGTCGGGTTCAATTTACATCACTAAGGATGATATCCATCCCTTGAAAAAGAGTGGGCGATGAAGACTTTAATCAATGCACCATGATTGAATCAAACATAAGCCTTCTTTGGACTTGCTCCAAGAATCAAATTCCAGTCTCTATATTTTTTAGGTTTCCTATTTCTCCCCAGTAAAATCTTGGCCTTAGGGTATGCATATTTTAAATGGTCAGTTTCTTCACATGTCTTACATCTAAAAGTTGTATTCTCATAATCTATTCCTAGCTCCAATAAGAATCATTCCACTTTGTTATGATCTTATCTAGGAGACCCTGACTCAAGTCAAGTTCTGCACAATTGTGAGCATGAGTGATAGTTCCCTTTTGGATCTCGCTGATGTCAACCTTCCAATTAATTCTAGCCCTAGCAAAACTCACATAAAAAGGGGATGATTTGGTATGCGAACCTACACAAGAGTGGTAGTAACACACTCTACAAGGATGGTATAGAAGTAATGGGGAAATGTGTTCTAGCCACCATAGGTTAACATTGCTAAATTGGGTTCTTAAAAGGAATGTTTGGAATCTCTCCCTTATAAGTTGAATGCCTCATGCCTAGTGTCTAAAGATGATGAACAAGCCTAGAATCTAGACTTCAATCCTATTAGAGGTGAGGGATGGATAATATCATGGGAAGCAACTATAAAGAGAACTTGTTGCTTTCTAAGGGGTTGGAGATGAATCGTGGATCTAACCTATAGATGAAAATCAATGATGGGAACAATCTATGGGGGCTAGGAGGGCTAAGGTAGCTCAAATTTGAGTTGGAATTCATCAGATAGACCCACTAAAGAACTATTTTGGATCTTGGCCAATAAGGAAGATACAAGCTGTTGGAAAATGTTTAAGAGGTAGTGTATGCTTGTCATTGATGGCAAGTACAACAGTGAAGATGGTAGGATAAGAAGGACAAAATCCCTTGGAGATTCGGAAGTGAAATCTCAGGAGAAACAACGTCGAGGAGAACGCGTGCAGCAAAGCTCAAGATACAGGAGTTCACAGAGGAGAAGGAAGACAAAGATCGAGAGCCGTTGGATCTCATTCAGAAATCCCGTCAGCCATCAGATCGGACAGGAGCAGCACGAGGTTTACCATCGGGAAAAGCCAAGGTGAAATCCCAAAAGGAGGGTTGACTCATCGGGGTTTCACATATCAGGAATCCCGTGAGAAAATACATTTCGACATTGGAAAGTCTGAAACCCCGATGAGGAGGTTTGGCTGCGGTCATATAGGGGGAGGTCACGTGGACCACGAACTCAGCAGGAGGGCTCACAAATCCCGAAAGCAGGAGGACTGTTCATCTTAGGGGATGATGTGGACCGTTGATCCGACTCCCTGTCGGAGTTTCGAGGATCGCGTTTTGGAAATGTCAAAGAAACAATGCAACAGGAATCCTGATTTCTCGATATGAAAAATCCCGGCGCAATCTGAGCCATCAGATCAATCTTTGATCTAGACCGTTGATTCCACTCAATGGAGTATCAGGGATCGAAACTTTGAAGTGACAAAAACATTGGACATCAAGGATGTCGAAATCGCGATACGCAAAATCGCGATTTAATCGCAGTCGTTGAATAGAGATCAGATATGGACCATTGACATAACTCCATATCGGAGTTTCGCGGATCGCGACATCAAGAGAAATAGAAAAAAAGGCAACAAGAATGCCGAAATCGTGATATGCGATATGGCGATTCAATCACAACCATTAAATCAAGCTTGGATCTGGACCATAGATGTAACTCCATATCGGAGTTTCGGGGATCGCGACTTGGAGAGGCATCGGGGATCGAGAGTTGGACATGTCAAAGAATATTGACATCAGGAATCCCGATATCGCGATAGGTGAAATCGCGATGTAATCTAAACCGTTAGATCAAGTTTTGATCGGAGGGCTACTGAGGCACGACACAGTGAAACTACCAGAAACCATTGATGGCTCTGCTAGAGAATTCAAAGAGACCCCTGTGTAATCGCTAGAGGAGATGAAGAGTCTCCAAGTTTCGTCCAAGTGAAGGAAGACTACTTTTAGAAGGGATTGACAGATGGATGAGCGTGGAAGCCTGTAACTAAAACAGAGAAAGTGAGCTCGACTGTCACAGAGAAGACGAAGAGTCCCAACTGCCAGAGAGGCTGAGGAATCTCAACATAACATCCAGTGATGCT
>WSFP011268137.1:0-52611 GCA_009831015.1 Picea engelmannii
TTTATTCCATTTATGATGGATGTCCTTCGTAAGAACCATATTGGTTCTTTACAGTGCTAGAGAGAAACTTCCCAAGTGGGAGAGACTTTGGGATGATTGCATTCAAGAGGAGACTCATAGAGAGTCTAGATCTGGAAAGCAGGGAGGAGGTGCAACATATGACAACTTATCCCTTGTCAGCAAGACAAAGAAAGGAAAAGGAAAAGTTGTCAATAAGGGTGACTGTTAGGGAGAGGGACAAAAATATGGGCAAAAGAGAGATGTGAGAAAAATAAAATGCTATATCTGCCATAAGAATGACCATTTCACTTCTCAATGTCCACCGAGGAATAAAGTCAAGGGGAAGCCAGAAACTATTGTAGCTACTGTAGAGACACAAATGAGAGAACTTGTATGCAAGTTTGAAAATGATTGTGCACTCATGTCTTGTCTTTCCACCGACACTACTCCTAAGAATGCTTGGTACTTGGACAATGGAACCTCTCGCTACATGAAAAATCCTAGAGATATATTCAACAACTTTTTCATAGGATGACTCAGATCTCCACATAGAGCTTGACAATGAGTCCATGTATGCAGTCAAGGGTCAGGGGATAATGCAGTTCCAATTGGAGTCCGAAGGGTCCTTTGATGCGAAGGAGGTAATTTATGTACCTGACCTTAAGAAGAACTTGTTTTCCATCTCAGTCATGGAGGACAAAGGTTATGAGGTTAAATTATGATGAGGGCATGTGTTCATTCTCCCAGAGGGAGCCAATCCATACACTGCTGTGAGGATTGGATTCTGGTATGGGAACCTTTACAAACTTTGGGGCTAGCCTGCACAAGCATTATTGCACACTAGTGAGGGCCTATGCGATCTATGGCACATGAGGATGGGTTAGAGTTTTACCATTATTGAGGCAGATGGTCACTGGGCTTCCAGAATTGAGTTTGGACAAGAAGGGGGTGTGAAAAGGCTACACACTTGGAAAGAACGTTAATGCAACCTTTCCTAGCAACGAGACTCGATCCAAGGGCATCTTGGATCTGATCCATTCAGATGTTGGAGGGCCTATGTCAGTATCTTTAGTGAATGGTGCATCCTACTATGTGATCTTCATTGATGAATTCTTCAGGAAGACCTGGATCTACTTCATGAAGACCAAGGATGAGGTCTTCACTCACTTCTAAGATTTCAAAGCTTAGGTGGAGAACATGACATAAAGGAAGATCAATGTTGAGGAAATATAATGGGGGTGAGTTCATGTCTACAAAGTTCATTGATTTCTGCGAGGAGGCAAGGATCAAGAGGGAGAAGACAATGGTGTACAACCCACAACAAAATGGGGTTGCATAGAGGAAGAATAGGTCTATCATCAGTGCAGTGAAGTCCATGATGCATGACCATAATATTTCTATGTTTCTGTGGCAAGAGACCTGCAATACAACTATGTATTTGTAGAACATGATCCCACACTAGATACTGGAGGGTAAAACACCAAAGGAGGCATTCACACGAAGCAAACTTGAGATAAGACATCTTAGGATTTTTGGTTTTCCAGTCTACATCCACATTCATGTGGAGAAGATTACAAAGTTGTATCCCTCATGGGAGAGGGGTATTTTGGTGGGGTACAATAATGATTCAAAGGCCTACATAGTGTTCTTTCTAGATCATCACAAGACAATGGCGCGGCATAATTTTAAGTTTGAGGAGAACTTGGCATCTAGGAAATATCAAGACATACCAGCAGTTGCAGAGGGGCCATAGGAGGTGGGCTCAAAGGATGAGCCAATAGAAAATAATTCTAGTGCAGGGAGCCAGACTCCATTGGAGGTGGAGGAGTAGTTATCCCCTTCAACTTCACTCAGGAGGCCCAGGTGGTTTGAACATACGTTACGAGATGCTCGGGAGCATGTTGAGCCTCCCATGTCCACATTCAGGGAGATAAGACCTCCACAATGTTTTTTGCAATATATGGATTTGATGACCAAAATCATAGACTCAGATCCCTTTATCTTTGAGGAAGAAGCCAACCAACAGGTGTGGAGATATTCCATGGTCAAGGAGCACAACTCCATCATGAGGAATGATGTTTGAGAGATTGTGACAAGGCTAGAGGGGAAGTCAGTTGTGACTTCCAGGTGGCTTTACAAGGTAAAGTATGCAACATATGGCAACGTGGAGAAGTACAAGGCCAATTTTGTGGCTCGTGGGTTTTCTTAGAGAGAGGAAGTAGAATACAATGAGACTTTTTCTCATGTATCAAAATACTCATCTATTCGAGAAATTATCTCTATAGCTTCTGAGATGGGATGGAACATCCATCAGATGGATGTGAAGATCACCTTCCTCAAGGACATCATTGAGGAAGAGGTTTACATTGAGAAACCACAAGGGTTTGAGGTCCATGACATGGAGACACATGTATGCAATCTTAAGAAAGCCCTGTATGGACTCAAACATGCACCCACGACTTGGTACTCCAGGTTCGACAATTATTTGTAAAACATGGGATTCACCAAGAGTGAGGTAGATTCCAACCTATACTTCTTGTTGGTTGGATCTGAGATTCTCATCTTGGTGTTGTATGTGGATGGTATCATTCTAACAGGTGCAGAGAGTCTGATTGCAGGTTGCGAATCAGATCTAACATCATAATTTGAGATGAAGGACATCGAGCCAATGCATTATTTTTGGGACTTGAGGTTTGGAAATGATCGAGTAAGATCTTCCTCAGACAGGGGAAGTACAAGCATTTGATTGGCTCATTGATGTATCTGATATATCTGGTCAACACTCGACCATATTTTTTTTTGCTGTTAACACCTTGAGCCAGTTCATGGTGGAGCCGGGGGAGGTTCACTAGGTGGCAGTAAAGCACGTGCTCAGATACTTGCAGGGCACAATAGGATATGGATTGCAATACCTTGGTGGAGATGGTGTGAAGTTGTAAGGGTTCTCTGATTCAGATTGGGTATGTAGTGATACAGATTGAAAGAGAACCTCTGGGTGTTGTTTCAGTTTGGGGTCAACAATAATTTTCTGGTTCAACATGAAGCAAACTTCAGTAGCACTACATTCAACAGAGGTAGAGTACATGGAATCCAGTCTAGCTAGTTGTGAATCCATCTGGTTTCACAAGCTACATACATGATTGTTTGGTCAGGAGCTTGAGCCGACAATGATCCACTGTGATAAGCATTGTTGCATCAAACTCTCAATGAATCTAGTGTTTCACGGTAGGTCAAAGCACATTGAGATTAGGTACCACTTCATCAGAGACACGGTGCAGAAGGGAGAAATTCAACTCCAATATATTCCTATAGAGGAGAAGTTGACAAACATTTCCACCTAGCCCTTGGTTAAGGGAAAGTTCGTCTTCTTCAGAGACAAGCTTGGAGTGGTAGAGAATACCTTCCTCGCTAAGAGGGAGTGTTAGTGTTTGTAGCTCGGATAGGATAATCCAATGTTTCACGACAGGTCAAAGCACATTGAGATCAGGTACCACTTCATCAGAGACATGGTGCAGAAGGAAGCAGTTAAGCTCCAATATATTCCTATAGAGGAGCAGTTGGCAGGCATTTTCACCTAGCCCTTGGTCAAGGGCAAGTTCATCTTCTTCAGAGACAAGCTTGGAGTGGTGGAGAATACCTTCCTCGCTAAGATGGAGTGTTAATGTTTGTAGTTCGCTAAGAGGGAGTGTTAGTGTTTGTAGCGCGGAAATCGTCATTAAATGTATCCTATACCTTTCCTAGAATTCACTTTATTAATTTATTAATAAAGTAAATGTTTGTTTTATTAAAGTGACTAAGTTAAAGTCACTTAATGATTTAATTAAAAGAGAGTCATTGATCTCACATCTAATCTTGATTGTTGAGATTAGGTAAATGACTCAAGTAAAAAATACGAAAGACAGAAAGGGTAAAGGAAAAAGACACAAGGAGAATTCATTTTCACAAGTCATGTGAGGTGAAGGAGAGAGAACAACAAATTGATTTTTCCAGCATTGGTGAGGAAGAGGGATAGGTAAAACATGTATTTCGAGGCAACATAGAAATTGAGACAACACATATTTCAAGGCAACATAGATTTCAAGGCACCATGGAAATCGAGACAACACATATTTCGAGGTAGCACAAATTTCAAGGTAGCACGTATTTTGAGGAAACACAAATTTTGAGGTAGCATGTATTTCGAAGCAACAAAGAAATTGAGACAACACATATTTCGAGGTAGCATGCCGATCGAGGCAACACGTGTGAGATGCATTTATTACAACAGTCGAATCTGTATCTACAACAAGCCGTACAGGTCGTATGAACAACCTCAGTGATCAACAAGCATGCAGGTCGAGGCGCTATAATTTTTCAGGTTTGCAGATTTTGGTTGTGGTTTTTCTTTCTCAGATCCATTTTCCCTGTGAGGGAAACTCTTGTAATTTCTGAAGATATTTTGAATGATGACTGATTTGGAAGCGCAAAAATAATTGTGTAGTGTGTGATTTCTTTTCTCGTTTTCCGCTGCATGCAAGAGTTAATAATTTCAACAAAGTAATTAGATCTGATATGTTCACTTAGCTGATTCTAGAGAAATAAACATGTGTCACCCAAAATGTAGAGCCCAAGCACTTAGGGGAAGACTTGTGAAACTAAGAGATTAGCCACTGCCACCTCACCAACTCTCTTCTGCACTTTAAACCGAGGAAGAAGTTCCTAGCCTAGGGGGGCTTCGCTAAAGTTAACTAAGCGTATTTGTTGTAGTGAGTAAGGGAATTTAGCTTAGTATTTCTTTTCTGATTAGAGTTTATGATTAATCAATTATACTCCAAACCGAAATCAGATTTCCGAATCGATATGAGATGCTGTGGAAAATATGCAAATGAATTTAAACCAAAAGCTGGAACTTTAAATTTGAATTAAGGCTTCAAAGTGTTATTACAACAATGATGAAGTTAAAGTTCTGCTAGCAAGTTGATTAGATTCCAGACTCAAAAATATAGATCAGTGAGATTTATTCTCTAATCAATGAACCATAAATGTGCTTAGAGTGCTGGAAAATGAAGTTTTTCATCAAGATGGAACAACAAGAAAATTAAAATTATGCCAACATGTCAATTTGAATTAACCAAGTGTGAGATCACAATGAATTGATTACTTGATCCTTAGTGCTGTGATTTGCAAATTCGAGTAGCTTTATGTGAGGAATTATGAACCAGCAAATGAATTAGCAATCCAATAGGTGAATTTTACCATAAGAATATGTAAGTCAAATTACTAACTTGTTTGGGTGAAGCTCCAACAAGTAATTTCCAGACTTTAATCAAGTTGTAAAGATCACTTAACAAATTCCATCTTGATTCCATGGATCATCTCAACGTGAAATCTAGAGTGCAAATCAATTCGGATTTGTTCAAATGGACAAATGAGATTTACTTATGGATTTAATAAACCAAATTTAACTTTGTTTATGAAACATTATGAAAAGTTAAATGAGTGATCCATAAAAGTCCATGTCGACTGAGTTATAGCCATGAAATGGTGTTTTTTCTCTTAAAGGTAAATCTGTTATGTGAATTCCTTTAGAGTATTTTTCCAGATTTATTTTCAACCCTTTAGATGCCTTAGTTATGAAGTGGAATCAATAATAAACTTAGGCGAAAATATTGAACAATTTAGACAAGAGATTTCATGCCATGAAACAACGACTTGTTTTGAGCAATAAGTACTTTGTTAGATCCGTTTTAATACTTCAGATTAATAAGATTTCAGATCTAAGTGGAAAAAACTTATTGCAGAATATAAACCAACAAATTCAAGGTGATCCGACAGTGCACTATCAAGTGGTTTTTACCCTATTAATACATCGATTTACCTTAGATAAATACTTAGATCTATGATGATAAGTTTAACTTGAAAAATACTTAGATCTAAGCATATGAGAGAAAAATAATGAAAGATATGAGAAAATAAACCACAAAATAATGAAAGCTTTAGATCTATATTTTATGAACCTTTATTTGATGGATTTTAGATATAATTAAATCCCCTATTCAAAAACTTAAAAATAGCAAGCTATTGGGATTAATTGAAGAAAATTACCAAAGATTAAACTAAGAAAAACATGATTTTTCTTAAATTACAAGTTTCCCTTCAAGATAGACAATTAAATGGACAAAACAATTTGTTAGCAAATTTGATCTAAATATATCTATGCTTAAACAATTTTCAGATTTGCACAAATAAACAAAATTAAAAGAGAGAACTAAAAATTGTGGGTTGGAAAAAAGGGAAAACTGTCTAACTCCACTTGGGCTGTGGTGTCAACTTTGATCTCAAAAAAGGGCTTGTTCTTTGTGAATATTTGGGGTTTGTAAGCAATCAAGTTGATGTGCACTACAAAAACTTCACTGTAGCACTTAAGAACTTGCAACCTTATGGGAAAGAAACCTTTAAAGATTTACTTTTTAAAACAACAATTAATGTGGTCTACTAAAATTTAACTATGAAGACTTAGAATCTAAGATATCTACAATCTAATGAAGAAATTTTGAAAATAAATGACACAAAGAGAAAGAATAGGCAAGACTCTTACCACCTTAACCCCTCCAATGTAGCATACGATCTGTGATTTGGCTTTGTGTTGTCTTATCCTCCATCAAACAACAAGAAAACAAGAGCTATGGTGTGCCTAGGACAAGGACTCCTCAAGAGAGATACAATAAATTTCTCACACAAACTTAGAGAAAGAGCTAAACAAGATTTACTCCAATAATCTCCAACGACATAACAATGAGGAGGACACTCTCTTTTATAAATGAAGAAATCAACAACCTCAAAATAAAATAATACTAGATCTCTAACTAACTATGCTCAAAATAGTAAATCCTCTAACTAACTAGAAAGAATGGAGCCAACAACAATAAATAAAAAAAACCACATGTACAATAGAAAATAATAGATGGCTCAACTAAGTGGATGCCCTCCTCAAAATAGAAATATATATGGTCAAATAAAAAACTAACTTCCTCCTTGGGGAGGTCGACCTAGTCATGATGCAACAAACTCCTCAAAATAGAAACCACATGTGTGGAATTGAGTGGTCAAAATGTGGTGTTAATTTTCCCATGGTAGATTTAAAAACGCCATAACTATGACAATTGTTATTGAAATTTCTATTATGACCACGTTTTGGAAATCTTTAAGTCATTCTGCATCTAATGGCATTGATTTAGTAGAATTATAGGCACTCTGTCAAAATACAATTGTTCCTAAAGCTAAGCCACCCTCAAAATATGCAATAAAACCCCAAAGTAGATCCTTTGACAATGTCTAATGCATATCACAACTCCCAAGGTAGGTACACATATCACAATGTAGATATATAGATCCCAAGGAAGATACACAAATACCATTACAATGTCATGGATCTAATGCAAGTACACAAATCTTGAGGCAAGTACATGGATCTCGAGGCATAAATGCAACTCCCAATGCAAGTACATGGATTCCAATGCAAGGTGCCCTAGTGTTGAATCATGCCTCGATATACATGTCATTAGGTGGTAAGCATCAAGTGACATCTCCCAACTTTTCAATACCTCATTTGATTTTTATACATTTACTAAGTTCAACCACGGTGGGGAGAACATTAACCTCTATTACATGTGACAACTCCTAATACAAAGAGGTATTTCCTAGGACACTAAGTTAGGAGTATGTGATGTCAAGGGAAAATAGGAACTTCATGTATTGACCTTCATAGCTACATATTTGATGTATAGGTATTCTTCAACTAGATTTCAAGGGTAAGGAGTCTTCATTTTATTCCACATGAGTGCCTTTAGGAGGGAGTGCTTAGCTTTGGATTACCATTTCTGGACACTATTTCTTACTACCACTTTTCTTGCCTTTTTCTTTATTTACTTGGTCCATTTCTTTAGATATGCATTGTTAAGCATGCAACTTGTGGAATTGGCCTCATAACGAGGTGGCATAGCTCAAGATTTATTATTTGGATTTTCTTTTCTTTTTTTACTTTATCTACATCAACCTTGAGTATTTTTTTACTTTAGGCTTTCATACATGAGATCTTCTTTGCTTTACTTTGGACCTTGTTGCATGATACATGATAAGTCAACTATGAGCGGAAAAGATGCTGAATGTGTATGCAAGTGAATGGGAATATGAAAACATGTATAATATGGTCAAGGGATATGAACACACTACACCTACCTGGGTCTCTAATAGTACAATTTGAATCAAAAGATGATGACACTTATCTAAAGGCTAAATATGACCCACCATGGTATCCCTAAGCAAACAAAAGAATTAGAGCACTATGATACATTATTAGATTACACCAATGTTTACCATGTTCATGACCAATATAAGAAACACTAACACCACATACAAGAAATAACCAATGCACCAAGAAACCATGTAACATACCCCAACCCAACTGAGGCCCATTACTTGTGAAAATACACATAAAAATGAATTTTTTTTTGATAAATAATTCTTGTAGCTTACCAGCTAGAGGAAGACACAAATTTAACCATTTATGATGCAATTAATTAAATGCAACCACAACTTGCTGAAAATAACGTGAATGCAACTAATAAAAACTCATAAGAGAAACACAAAACAAGACAAACACTTATCTTTTTAAAATAATTGTGCAACCAATTTCTTGGGACAAACATTCCACCCAACCATAGACTTACTGTTCTAGATCTCAACAACAAGTCGCCCCCAACCTGGGGTTAAGAATCCACAAAAGAGTGTGTCTCTCACAATCCACTCACAAATTAGAGATCCCACAACCCACTGGTATTCTCCTATAGCTATCCCGATTTCCACTAACTCTCTTCCTCTTGACTTGCCCAACCCAAGGAATGTACCCATTCACTTCTCTCAGTCCATCGGGCGTCTCACTAATTTATCAGGGTCTCTCTGGCATAGCTAACCAGGAGTATCGCTACTAGGAACTCAAGGAAACTCACTCCTAGAAAATACTAGTAAAACACCAACAATCACTCACTGTTACAGTGCAACTCACATAGGAGTTCACTCTTCAGGATTGACAACCTGGTTATTCTACAATCCTGACAAATTGCTTCTTCAGTCTTCAAAAACTCAAAAAACACTCCAGAATTCGTCCTCCATGCATTTTTATAGCTCCATAGCTCTTCTTTTCCTCATTCTCCCCTTGCTCCTGCAAAAACATGATTGTCTAAAACAATCCCCATAAACATTTCCTCTCTGTTCCCCAAGCAAGTTGACTCACACTCATCCCCAAACTGATTGTACTCAACCCCATTCTTCCAATAACTATGGGATGCGACTTCTCACACCCACACTCTTATATGAGTTTAATGATCGGTCTCTCATACACTCAAACATAAAATAGAAGTTTATCCCCAATGGTAATAAAATTTCGGAAAACGGATTTGGATTAATACCCATAAATAATTTCTCCCTTTGACCACTCTTAGAAACTCCCCTATTTTGTGGAAAACTTAGTCCCCATCTCTATCCATATCCTCCAGTAGCTAACATCACATTTTATTTATTAAAATTCAGAAAATACAATTCACATATTACATTGCTTGGCCATAGCCAAATTTATATCTACATTGTGCATTAATTAAAATGAAGATTATAGTGGGGATGTTACATTCCCATTCCCCTACAATTGTGCACTGTCCTTGGTGCACAACACCATGCCGATATTCATGTACAAAATTTACATCATAATATTCAGAAAACAAAAATCAGCAATATGTTTACCCTCCAACAACAATTCCAACCATAATCTCTTGTTTCCCTCAACATTCTTACCCAAGGAATGTTCCCCCTTCACTGCTCTCAGTCCATCGGACTACAACATTGTTTTATCAAGGTTGTTAGTGTAGGTGACCATAAATGATGATATGTGATCATGGAAGTCTAATTTCCCAAAAATGTAGTCTTGCATTTTTAGCTTCTATTTCCTTCAAATATGACAAAATTTTGTGGGTATTCCTCTTGCATAGTTTCTTCGTGCTTCCATGTTGCATATTCAGGACCGTAGCAAGTCCATTGGACCTTTACCATGTTGATTTGTTTTTTCCTGATCACTTTGACCTTCTGGTCAAGGATGCGTACTGGTTCCACTCGAAAATCCCCTTCGTGTTCCACCTGGATCACAATCCAATCAATTATGTGGTTAGGGTCAAGCACATATTTCTTTAATAACAACACATGAAATGCATATTGAAATCTCATGGATGTAGACAATGTTATAATGTATGCAACCATGCCTATCTTTTCTAATAACAACACATGAAATCCATATTGAAATCTCATGGATGTAGACAATGCTAGAATGTATGCAACTGTGCCTATCTTTTCTAATATCTCAAAAAGCTCACAGTATTTTGTTGCCAAATTTGGGTAGCAACCCAATCTTAGCGAACTTCTCTTCACTTTCACTTTCAAAAATACATGTTTTCCCACTTTAAAATATCTGAAAACTCTTTTCTTGGCTGCATAACTTTTCTGCCTGTCCTGGGAAGCCTTTAAATTCTACCTGATCTTTGTCATTTTCTCTTCCATTTTCTTCAAAAAATCTGGCCCAATGACAACTATGTCAGTTGGGTTATCCCATCTCACTTGTGTGTTACACTTCCTGCCATACAATGCTTCAAATGGGCTCATTTTTAACGAGGCTTGATACCTATTATTGTAATCAAATTCAACTAAGTGGATGTAATCCTCTCACTTTGATGGCTGGTCCATCACATACATTTTGAGCATGCCTTCAATTATTTTGTAGGTCCTCTTTGTTTTCCCATTTGATTCTAGGTGATACATTGTATTGCAATTTAAATTTGTCCCAAAGCCTTTGAACAAACCTTCCCCAAAATTGGATTTAAACTTGGGATCTCTGTCTGAAACTATTGCCTTAAGCACCCCATGTAGCCTAGTAAATTCTTTCATGTATTTCTCTGCAATATTTTTTTCCTTGTGTGTAGTCTTCACTGGAATGCAATGTGTCGCCTTAGTTAATTTATTCACCACCACCATGATCGAATCATGCTACCTCATTGTTTGGGTAACTTTCTAACAAAATCAACTGTAACTACTTCCCATTTCCACTCAGAAATAAACAATGACTGTAACATCCAAGATGGATGTCTATGTTTAGTTTTCACCTTTTGACACTCTAGACACCAGGTTATGTAATTAGCCACTTCTTTATTCATTCCTGGCCAAAAGTATTGGCTTTTTATAAGTGCAATTGATTTATGGTATCCTGGGTTCCCAACATATGGCACATTGTGCATTTATATCAACACTATATTTTGCATCTCTCCTAAATTTAACACACATATTTTTCCTTTGTACATGAGGATTACATCCTCTTGCAACTCATAATTTTTAAATTTCTACTTTAAATTGCCTTGCTGTAATGTTTTTTATTTATTTTCTATTTTCTAAATATTGTTGATATGGGTTTGATGCTTCCATAATTTTATCTTTTAAATCAGATATGTACATGCTAATGGATGAAATATGCATTGCATGCACCCTTCTATTGAGTACATCAACCACCTGATTTTCTTTGCCTTTGATGTGTTTAATTTCAAAGTCATATTCACTAAGAAATTTGAGCCATCTAGTTTGTCTTCCATTTAATGTTGGCTGAAAAACAAATGTTTCGGACCATAGTGGTCTATCCTTAGCTAAAATATTATCCCCATAAGTTAATGTCTCCACATTTTTAGTGCATGAATAATGAATGATAATTCCAAGTCATGTGTTGTTGGTTCAAGTTTGATCAGACGAGGGTCCTTCTCAAGTTACCAAAAAAAGGTACATAGTAGTCTAGAGCACTGGCATTTTCATCTCCTCCGAAGAGAAGAAGTCTCACCTGAAGCGCTGTTGAGACAAATAGATAGGTAAGGGAAAGGAAAAGACTTAGGAGGATTCACAGAACCTTCAAGATTCATCCTGATCTTGCACAATACATCTAACTACCAAACAGATCTGAACTCATGTGTGCAAGAACTGAACCTACTTATGTTGCAGAAAACCAATTAACCACGGAGACATCATGCAGAACTTATAAGAGATAAAGAAGTACTGTAATGCATGAGTAAAACACGAGAAAGACACAACATATTTTGAAAATTTGGATCCTTCTTCATATTATCTTCAGATCTTTCTTCATTTACAAACTCAGAGACACATAGTAGTGCTCTGTTACAGACTCTTGGCTCTGGACTCATGTCATAGAGCTCTAACTCTCAAAATGGTGTACAACTAACATTACAGACTCAAAACTCAACTTAACCCTACTGACAATACTAACAACAACAACAACCTTTTTACAATCATATTCAACCCTATATATAAGATATCTTGTGTCTTCTGTCTTTGCTTGAATGCTTTCTTGTTCCGTTGCAACCGCTTTTGCTTTGCTGGCATTGCACTGTCCTTTTCGTAACTGATTTATGTTTATTTTCCTTACTTTGCTGTCCCGCTTCTTCTAAATCTTGCACAAATCACACTAGGCCAAAACTTGTGCAATTCATTATCCCAAAAATGAAGGGCCCAACAGGCTTCGACCACAATCCTTGACTCACCCTCGAGTCAAGTACTCATCTCTTTCGCAACTTCCAGGAGAAACTGTTGTTTTCCCTTGTCCTCCTTTTCCTCTTTATTTTTCTCTTCTGCTTGCGCTTTCTCTTCTTTTGCCTCTTCAAATGAAGGGTCCAACTTAGGGACCAAATCCAAGGCATGCTTCCTCACTCCTTGAAAGCTTCCAACTTTATACTGCCACTTTCTAACAAGGAGTGATGCCTCTACTACGAACTGTTGGGTCGCCTCTGTAATACATCCCTTTGGCTTGGATGCGAACAATGAATTCCACTCAGAATCTTCTGTTGCATCTGCATGTACACTGTCTGAATGACGGGATGGAAGTCACACAACTCCTTCTTTGCTACAAATTGCGCCTCAAAGAGGGCGTTTAGTTCATTTTCCACCTGCTGGATCTGATCGAACTTCTGTTGTTTCTCCAACAGATCCATCATGGCCACAAATTCTTCATTCAACACCTCAATTTTAGTGCACACATCCTCCAATGGCGATGATGCCCATCCAATCGCTGACTTCCCTGAAAATCTTTGTGCACTCAGTTGTGCGCTTATGAAGTGCTTCTCGAGCATTGTTGCCTTCTAACACTACCTTTTCCATCTGCTCCTGCAGCTTCCAGGGTTGCTGCTATGCTTCTTGCCAAATCTGCTGCAACTTCTCTTCTATATGCCCAGCGCGAATTTCCAGTTGGGACCATGCGCCTTGGAGCAACTCAATCTGATGTTCTAGCTCTCCTGCATCCTTGGCTTCAGGCAGTTAGGTTGTGACCTTTCGAATTTCCATCCAGGCTTCAACATTTTTTTCCTGCACTCTTCCCAGTCTGCGCTCGACCTGGATCTTTGCATGTGCTTCTTGTGTCTTGCATGTGTGCGCAAGGAGCGCTTCCTCCCTTTCATGCTTGGAAGACCTCTCGGCTTGCTAGAGCCTCTTCTCTAGTTGTTTAGTGGATGCTATGATCATTCCGACCAAGTGTGTCGCTGGCCACTGTGAAAGGTTAGCGGATGAAGGGAATGCATCCCTGGGTGCTTGAGTCTATAGTGGAAGTCCACTAGCCGTTGAATGGTCCAAGCAAGTCTCGACCTCCTCCTCTGTTGATGATCCTGGTGCAAGACTCAAACTTAGCACCGAGGGAAAGAGTGTCAAAACCTCTATTCTGGCCAGGCAAAGTTGCATCAACTCTGTGCACTTCTGAGGGTTCTGGAGAATTGACTCCATCTGTTCTTGTGCAGACATCGTGGTCTTCCCAGAAGTTGACTCAAGTTCCTTCTGAACCTTTGGTATGTCCTCCCTTATACTTGCATCGGCTCCCTGCGTTGCGCTTCCCTACCCACCCTCGATCTTGGTCGTCGAGGGGATGTGTTGGGTGCTTTGAGATTGCGGTGCATCCATGGTTTGGGTGTCCTTTTCCGGCATAAAAGGAATAATATGCTGGTCCTGGGTGTTCGGGTTCAGACCAGTCAACTGTAGGCTCTTCTCTGGTACTTCGGGGTTTGGACCAGAAACTTCTGGTCTCGGCTTAGGAAACTCCTAGGTTGTTTCTTGGAGTTCTCTCTCTGATTTCTCTGGGAGATCGAGCTGCATCAACTCTGGATCTATGGTTTGGGGTGGGTGTTACACCTCAAAATTACTCACTTCAATAGTGTCGCAAGTGTCGTCATTACAAGTGTTGTAAGTGTCACATCTTGTTCGCAAGTTTCGCATCTTGACCACAAGTGTTGCAAGTGTCACAAACATCATACTACCATCTTGCTTATGTCGTGCCTCTAATGACATCATAAAGACACTTAAGACACCTCAAAGACTAGTTTTGAAGAAGAGAAATCAGTTGGCAGGGAGTACAAACCTTTTGCCACTGAAAGAACCACTAAAAAATGGATTTTGGAGAGGAGCTCTCCCCTATCCATTGTCAGGGAGTGTTGGCACTCCATGAGCCTCTTTGGGGGAGTGTTTGAGTGCTCAATGCACCCTTTTGGGGGAGAAATACCCTTTTATGAGCAAGTTTTGGGTTTGTTGAGACAAATCAGGGAAGAATCCCTCAATTCCTGAAGGTGGTTGGACTTAAATATATGGTCAAGGCATGATCTTAGGGAATATCCTCAACTGAAGGAGAGGAATCCTCAACTTATCCCAAATATCTCTCAAGTGGTTGGGCCTCTCCAAGGTTATATAAGGAGGCCTCCTCATGTTGAAATGGGGATGGAGATTGAGAATTACAGCAAACTTATGATCTCATGAGTGAGATGTCATCAAAGCAATAAGTGGAGATTACTTGAGCAAAGGGGTTGGACAAGGAGAACTGGAAGAAGCTGTTGCATCTTCATCAAAGGATTGTAAGTACTTTTGCTTGTTCTCATTAATAATCAATGCTTGGCCTATTTATTTCAAACTTATGATTGTTCCATATGAGTTTATCTGCAGTATATAGATCTATATTTGATATAATCTCGGTAGAGTAGGAAGTCCATTGTATCTTTGTTTGTCCTACAGGACCTATTAGGGAACTCAGGATCGAAGCTCAGCCAGGACTTTGCAAGGAAAAACGTCGCTAATAAGGTACATATCTTTATCCTTCTCTTTCATTTATTAGCTTGATTAGATCTGAAAGGAAGTCAGTTTCCATGTTAAGCACTTTTCTGTCTTGGCCTTAGGAGTCTAGAGACTAAGAGGGAATCTACTTGTGCACAAGGGGATTCACCTACAAAAAAAATTGGCGACTCCACTGGGGAGGATATCTGATTTTTGTTTCCTTTCCCAGATCTTGTTTTTTCCCTTTTCCCACTCATTTGACCCTCTCCATACTTTCTCTTTGATTCTTAGATTTGTTTGATTTCCTCTTTGTTTCATCATGATCACCTTGATTGACTGAATTTCCTTGATTTTTCGAGTTTCTGGGCCTTTTTCTGATCTTTTGAAGTAGAGCGCTCACCTGCCCTTGTTATTAGAGCGCCAACACTCCTTGGTGGTCTTACACAAAGCATTGGAATTCTATGGTGCCCCTTACACTAGAGCACTACCCCATTTTCAGTGAAAAATCCTTTAGGTTTTCAGTTTTTGAGTTCAGTTTTTGCCTTTTGCATTTTCTCAGGGTCTCATACTCTCAGTCCATCTTTGTCATTAGATTTAAACACCTTATTTTTGAGAATTCATCCTCTTTTGTTTGGGATTTTGACATTTCCTTGCCTTGAATTCACTCTTTGTCTTTGCTGACATAGAGTCAACTTGTTGTTTTCTTCTCCTTTATATGACTGAGTGGAAACTTTTGTGAGGAAATCCAAAGGTTTGTGAACCTTTTCATTTGATCTTTGAGGTCAGTTTCCCAACATTTCTCTTTTTTTTTAGGTTTTTTGGTTCTTGTTTTCAAATTTGGTTATCTTTGTCCTTCTTGTCTATTTCACAACGAGAGTGTATTTTTGTTTTGTGTGAGGTTTTCTTCTGATTGTTTAATCTTGAAGTCTGATTGACATTTAGAAGTTTTACATCTGATTATCATTCTCATATAAGCAAAAGGACATATTTTAGTGATTGGTTTGGATATTAGAAGGCATTTCTGAAATTTTTAGCATTGCATTGGATTTGATTGAGAAACAATTGTATGAGGAAATTGCATATTAGTGTTTGATAGTGAAAAAAACTTTATCTCTTTCCCTTAAATATCCATTCATTGAAATAAATGTCTGCTTATCATTTTCTTATGCAGTTTTGGGAATTGAGTCATCATACCATCAGTTTCATTGTCATACACCCTTTGAGTAAAGAACAATCGTAAAATCATCGCGAATTAAAATTATCTAGAACATTTTGTTTTTAGGATCTTCCACCAACATTAGACTAGGATTAGCACTTTGGATTAGGCTGTGAGTACAACTCTCCAAAGTTTTCAAAACGAACATTAGCATCTTGCGATAGGTAGAGAAAATCCAATTGTCGTATAGGCTTTCTGGGATCCCCCTCTCACACAAGGGTTACACACGAGGTCACATTCGAGAGAATTACAGAGATTATCCCTCCGTGGTTCAACTGTTTGTAGTGGTCGGATCATATATTGGGGGTCACTTGAGGGTATACCCACTATTATGTGTGGGAGCCTCTCAAGTTGATTTCAGACTTGTTATCCTGCCCATACGTTCGGATCAGACTGTCGACTGTACCCGCCCAGGGGCTGACTGTGAGTTGGTGTCCTTAGTTGCCATTATCTTTAGGTACTTACATGAGGTGACGGTGAATGGAAGTCTCACTGTACCTGGAACAGATATTGGTCAAACTCACTCGGGCTCCTTGGAGGGTAAATCCACAATTACTATGTGGAAGCTTGCACCAAGGTGAAAGTCCGTTAAGCAGGTCGCCTTTGTAACTGTTCCACCATATCCTAGCCCCTTCTTGACTTGATCACGCAACGTTGGATTTCATCACCAACTAGTACGGTCATCGAGAGAAGTTTTGTTTGCTTGGTTTTTGATTCCTAGATTTTATTAGCGTATGTTGTTTCTTTTCATTAGTTGGCCCTAGTTTTTTAGCATGTACTGTTATTATCCAAAATTGAGCCTGTAGATGACAAAGGTCTTTGTCGATCATGTAGGATGTAAGGGCTACCTCCGGAAGGCTACCAACCCTTACCTCCTAACCCTCCAGAAGACAACTACCGTGGAGAGGTAGAAAATCAATTTGACGTTGGGAGTGTTGTTACTCCTCCATTAGACAACCCAAAAGGATCTTTGGTTACGGTTGAGAATCCAAATCCTCACACATATGTGTCAAAAATTCCTCTCGAACCACTTTTTCTTCATTTAGACTCCCTTGGGAACGTCATAGACGAGGACGTCCCACAGTTACCTGCGAGAGATTTTACCGATACATATATGAGATCTATAGAGCCAACTTTTGGTGAAGAGTATAGGATTCCTGTTCATCCTACCACTGTAGTAGATACAAATCCCACACCTGCTTGTTCTGTATGGAGGACTTCATCAAGACGTGATCTCTATGAGAATTTTGAATCCTTTCGACAACCCTTTAATCCTCATGACCCTCCTGTTGAAACTGGGCCATTTGGTCAAAATATGAATCACCCCATCGATCAGGTAATTAACCCTATTGTTACGTCATCACAATTCCATCCTAATGCTGGACTCATCACCTCAATTCATTCCCAAGGCACTTCGATCCCTACCCCCACTTTTACAAACTTTTACTCTACAACTCCACATGTTCCGCACGATCCTTCTTGGACATCTTTGCACTAGAGAATGCAAACCCTTGCCAACCAAATACAACCAACTGGAGGGAAACCACCATCTAGCAGACCTATCCCTCCTGGAAGACCACCATCCTATGGTGGGCCTACCCCTCCTGGGGGACATCCCCCTTTTTATGTTCCTCTAGGAGGGAAACCTCCCTTTGCTAGTCATACCCCAATCGTTAATCCATCGCTGGCAGGGGGGCAACCTTCGTTTGATGGAAACCCTTCACAATCCTGGGGAGTATCTTCAGGAGGCACATTTACCCAACTCCACATTAGGGGGCACTAATATCATAACCCACAAGGAGGAGTATCAGATCCTATACTTTTTGGACCGTCTTATGGACAACCTTATTCAGGCGACATCCCAAACACCACCTGGAGTCCTCAAGGACAACAACCTTATCCTTCCCAAGGGCCTAATGTTTATCCTCCCCCTAATGTGTATCCACCTCCGGGATCTACTCCTTACCCTCCTCAAGGGAAAAATGTTTATCCTCCTCATGGGAAAGCAAATCACCCGGCTTATAATGCTCAAAACCCACCGGTTTATGCAAATGTTTCTCAGCCATCATCGAATCCTACTTATCCTGGTCAACAACAACCGTATGTAGGAGGACCTACTGGTTACAATTATCCACCTAACCCAGTTTATGGTCCTATTGGTGTTCCTATGCCACACTAGTATCACCCGCAAATTAACCGACAACTACCTTTCCTTGTGACTCTGGATCTCCCAGACTTGTCTCAGTTAACCAATGATCCTATTTTTCATTCACTGGTTTGGCCAGTTATTCCAGCTAAAATTCCTTCCGATATTCCGAAATTTGACGAAAAATCTGGAGAAGATCCAAATAACCATGTGATGACTTTCCATTTGTGGTGTTAATCAAACTCCCTCATGGATGATTCTATACGTTTGTGTCTTTTCCAGCGAACACTTACTGGCTTTGTAGAAAAGTGGTATATTGAACTACCACGTGCTTCTTTTCATGATTTCAACTCCCTTGCCATGTCTTTCCTCACACACTTTCAACTACTTATTCGCTACGAGACGGGTACTGAAATCTTGACCTCCCTTCGTCAAACTGACTCCGTGCATATCTCTAACCATATTCATGAGTGGAGACGACGATGAAGGATGATCAAAGTAATCATTCCTGACATATTATTGGTGGAGTGGTTTACTAAATCACTTTTACCACCGATCGCTCGTGATGTCGCTATGGGTGGTGCGGTCACTGAGGAAGAAACCATTGATTGGGCTCAGTACTTAGATTTGGTTTATTCACAATCTGGTACTTTGTATGATTTTCTTCCAAATGTTGCTTGAGCTAATACCGATCCATCCAAGCCGTCATCCTCATCTCACGCGGATGGTGTTATCGGTTCTGTCAAAACTCAATCTACTTCCTAGTCAACCACACTCTCCTCTATATCCCCCCAAACTCAGATCTCTGAGGTGAATGCAGTTCAATCTGCCCCTTCACAACAATCCGGAGGTAAGAAGAAGACAAAAAATAAATCAAAAAATACTAATAACAATGAAAAACCAAAAAATCAAACTCAAACACCCGCTACCGAAAAGAAACCACAAAGAAAATTGAAATTCCCATGTATCATTTGTGGTGATGATCACTACACTCGAAACTGTCCACATCGCGATGAAGTGGCCAAAATTTTCCAGGGAAATTCACAACCCACTGTGATTACTCAACGTTTTCCACAACAACAATCCATGGTTGCTCAAACCCCCTCTCCTGGGGGTAGTTCTATCCATCCTCATGATGAGGCCTCGACGAGTGCACATATTTATATGTTTAATGGGATTAATTTGAACACTCTCTCGAATACATACGACACACCAAGTAACCCTAACAAAGGAAAAGTCACTAACGGTACCGGTACTTTACCGGATCCATCACCGTCCTCCGTTAGTCCTCCATTGGTTAATCCTTCGTCTGGACCACTTCAGATTGAGAAACCTACGTTCGACAGTATCTTATGCCCTCCTAAGAACACTATCCATAAATATACCTTTAATCCTAGTTCATGTGCCGCCCATAACTACAACATTGTTGAAGATTTGGCTCAAGAACCATGTGCTATGTTTGCGTTAGAAGTTCTACAACACTACCCCAATCAATGTAGAACGCTCTTGGCCGCTATTGATCCTAATTCATCCAACCATATCATGTTTAACCTGGACAATTATACATCTCGGCTCTCCCATCAACTTGCTTTCCAAGTTGATGTTGTTGTTCACAATCAAAAAATCAACCGAACCATCTTGGAAGAGGGAGCCTCTACTTGTGTCATGTCTTTAGCATATTGGAAAAGTTTAAAATCACCCACACTTAACAAGTCCCCAACGATGTTACGTGCATTCGATGGGTGAGGTTTTCATCCCCATGGGATTTTATAGTCCCTGCCCATCTAGGTGGGTGGAAAAACTATCATTGTTGATGTCAAGGTGGTCAATGCTCCCCTCGATTACAACTTGTTACTTGGAAGAAGTTGGTTTTATGCTATGACTTCCATTGCCTCGTCGGTCTTTCGATGTGTACAATTTCCTCATCAGGGAAAAATTGTCACTGTCGATCAGCTGGATTTCTGTACAACCGACGCTCGTGCTCCTTCTACCAACAACATTCCTTTATTGGGAGACCACAAGATCGCGTATGAAAGCGTTGGTGTTGTCTTACTAAAATATTATAGCCTTATGGGTAGCTTCCCTACACCACTTCCACCAAATACACATTATATTGCCACTGTCGATACGATTTCCACCGCGGCTTATCAATCTTTGGAATCATCTAACCCTTAGATTGTACCTAGTCCATTGGAATTCGATGCACTAGGTGAAACCATGCCACTTAGTCTAGCCAAAACATCATACATTGATGTCCGATCTATTTCTCCCTCTTCGGATGACCAACATCTATTGGTACCTAACAGTTACTTGATGCCATCACAGTTAAGTTCCTTGTCGTCTACGATCGACTACATTTCCCCAATTTTTCCTTCTGATGAATCTCTTATGGAAATGTTGAGAATTGATGAGATACCTCAGGATGATAACCATCATCGATCCTCTTTTCTTCCCCCTAGTGAAAAAATTTGGGGAGATATACACTCTATCTCCCCTCCTGATGTTGATTTTATATCGTCTCCCATGCCTTCAACTTCTGACGACTTGGATCCGGTCGTTGACATGGTGATCTATTCGGTAGGGATATTGGAGATTGATCTCCTTACCTCTGTTGTGACCCTTGACATGTGTTCCTTCCAGAGTGATTTTCTTCCATCCAGTGAAGATCTCTTGGAATCCATGATCGAGTTTTATCCCTTGACATGGTGTCCTTCCAGCGCGTTATTTTCTTGGAAGACATGATCAAGAAGAGTCCATAAGAAAAGTTTCTCTTCTCTGTAGAAAGCTCGTTAAAAAATGAAACAGAGGTCACGAGCATAGTTTTTCTCTCTATGGAATGCTTGTTAAAAAATGAAACAAAAGATTTGAGCATAGTTTTCCTCTCTGTAGCAAGCTCATTAAAAAATGAAACAGTCACCTCTCTTGAACCTTCTTTTCATCAACTCTTATCCTTTTCTCCATCTAGTAGAGAAATTGGTGACAACCTCAATGTCGGTGAATGAATTGAATCTTAGAGGGCATGTCTCCAGCCTTTGATGATCATTCTGGACTTAAGCCACTAGCTTTTACGCTGGAGGCATGCCGAGCTTAGTCTTTGTTCTTTCTTGTGCTCGAAAAAACATGAGAATGTAACCAAGTAGAATTTTATCACTTTTTTGGACTCGCATGGATATACGAAAAAGGAACCCCTTGGAGTCGTCTTTAAGCTCTTTTTCAGACTCTCTAAACATGAAAAGACTGTCAAGTGATCTTGCTTCCTTTCGCACTCGTTAAAAGGTTTGAAAGGGCGTCTTTTGAGTGATAATTTATCTCTTTTTTGGCCTCGTGAGACTAACATTATGAAAAAGGACAACATTGGAGTCGTCTTTAAGTTGTTTTCAGACTCTCTAAATATGAAAAACCACCGAGTTTACCTTCTCTGGACTCGTTAAACAATTACACATTGAAGGGCTCATATGAGACCGAACCCTTACTTCTTCCAGTTCGCTAAACAAAGGAAGAGGGACTTACCAAAGGTGAGTCATATCGAGCATGTGTTACCCTCCTCAAGCTTGTTAAATTAAAAAGAGGTACTTGTCTATCTGGATGGGGGAAAAATTGAAAGAAGCAAGACAAGCAGTTTTTGAGAACACTACCAATAGCTCTTATGGTCGCCCTTGAATACGACACTTTGTCTTTTCACGCATTTTAATCTGCTGAACCTCTGCACTGAGCCAATCCTCTGAGTTTATTTTACTCCTTTGGGTCACCCGATGAAAGTCACAACATCCACTGCATCATCAAGTTTTGCTCCATATCAAGTTTTTGCTGTTGTGCCTCAATGTTCAAGGGAATTATCTGCTTCGAGAGTCAGCCATAAAAAATATCTTGTTTCAATACCCGTGTGAGTCCATGTTCATTTGATCTACCAATTAAATCTCTGTGTCAGTTTTTTGTCATTGATGGGGGATACATAAAGGCCCTCCTTTGATGAGTCTCTTCTTGTCGACTTCAACACATTATCGAGGAGCTAGACTTAGAAACTAGTTAGTACCTTGGGACCTGCATGCCTCAATGACAGGCCTCCTCATGTCCAACAATGGGTTTACATCATTGACCTATGATTGGATGATTCCATGGATGTTCAACTTTAGCTCATCTATTCACATTCATCAGAATGTACTAGAGTACCTTGGGAATCATTGACATCAATGGTGATTTTCCTTCACGCTTGTTAACGGTTTACCTCATTGACCGGTAATCAAATGGTTCTTTCCATGTTCGACATCAAGACATCTATTCACATGGTTAGATTCGTACTACATCGGGATCGGTAAGAATAACTTGGGTTGATTTTTTCACTCTTATGTATACTTTGCCCAGGTTGCGAAGGAGTTCTTTTGAACTATGACACATATATTGTTACATAGATCCACTTTGTATTGGTCATGGCTATGTCTTGTCATCTCGTAGATCCACTGTGTATTCTTCGTGGCTACGATCAGTTCAGGTCATAGGAGTATAGATCCACATTGTATCTTAAGTGGCTATACCATTTTGTCAATATAATTATGGATCCGCAGTGTATTTTATGGCTGTCATACCTAAAAAGTCGTTATCACTCAAGCATAGGTATGCCTGCCTTGGGTTTGAAACATGTCATAATATTTGTTTGATGGTTGTGTGAAGCCTTTTCCAGTCTCTCTACGTCCATACCCTTTCTTGAAAAAGTCTACAAAGTACTTCAATCATCATTGTCTTCTAACTTCGTACTTTGGGGGGCAATCTGTTACACCTCAAAATTACTCACTTCAATAGTATCGCAAGTGTCGTCGTTACAAGTGTTGCAAGTGTCACATCTTGTCTGCAAGTGTTGCATCTTGACCACAAGTGTTGCAAGTGTCACAAACATCATACTTCCATCTTTCCTATGTCGTTCCTCTAACGACATCATAAAGACACTTAAGACACCTCAAAGACTAGTTTTGAAGAAGAGAAATCAGTTGACAGTGAGTACAAACCTTTTGCCACTAAAAGAACCACTAAAAAATGGATTTTGGAGAGGAGTGCTCCCCTACCCATTGTCAGGGAGTGATGGTGCTCCCTGAGCCTCTTTGGGGGAGTGTTTGAGCGCTCTGTGCACCCTTTTGGGGGAGCACTACCCTTTTCTGAGCAAGTTTTGGGTTTGTTGAGACAAATAAGGGAAGAATCCCTCAATTCCTGAAGGTGATTGGATTTGAATAGATGGTCAAGGCATGATCTTAGGGAAGATCCTCAATTGAAGGAGAGGAATCCTCAACTTATCCCAAATATCTCTCAATTGGTTGGGCCTCTCCAAGGTTATATAAGGAGGCCTCCTCATGGTGAAAGGGGGATGGAGATTGAGAATTAAATCAAACTTATGATCTCATGAGTGAGATGTCATCAAAGAAATCAATGGAGATTACTTGAGAAAATGGGTTGGAAAAGGAGAACTGGAAGAAGCTACTGCACCTTCATCAAAGGATTGTAAGTACTTTTACTTGTTCTCATTAATAATCAATGCTTGGCCTATTTCTTTCAAACTTATGATTGTTCCATATGAGTTTGTCTGCAGTAGATGGATCTATATTTGAGCTAATCTCAGTAGAGTAGGAAGTCCATTGTATCTTTGTTTGTTCTACAGGACCTATCAGGGAGCTCAGGATCAAAGCTCAGCCAGGACTTTGCAAGGACAAACGTCGCTAATAAGGTACATATCTTTCTCCTTCTCTTTCATTTATTAGCTTGATTAGATATAAAAGGAAGTCAGTGTCCATGTTAAGCACTTTTCTGTCTTGGCCTTAGGAGTCTAGAGACCAAGAGGGAATCCACTTGTCCATAGGGGGATTCACTAACAACAATGGGCTGGTGGTTTCTAGGGATGGCGACTGGGGTTGTGGTGATGGGGGGTGTTCGGTGATGATGGTGGATGGAAAGGTGTCAGGCTCAGGTTCATCTTGAATATGGATGATGAGGGTTGCTCTAACCACTGAGAAGGTGCAGGGGATGACCAATGCAATGGGTTGGGGGTTTAATATTTTACTCGACGAAACCCCAGTTCTAAGATTCTTTGTGACTGTTTCTATGTTGAATGCAACACTCATGATCTTGTTGATGTCCTCACATGTCAACACGAATTTATCTAGAATTTGTGGGAAGACCGACAACGTTATTTTCTTGAGCTCCAATGGCTGCGTCTTGTCTTCCTCCTCAGAGTATAACTATGCCTGAGATTCCTTCTTCTGGGGCTTTTGATCAAAATCTGGACCAGGGGTCAAAATTTAACTCAAAAATCAAAGTTCTCATAATTGCCTCAAAGCGAACAGGAGCATAGCCCTTGTCATCATGAACCCAACACAACTTGTTTGGGTTCAAATGGACGTCGGATGAGAGAGATATCACGATATGTTCGAATCGCCAAACAAGTAAAAAAATTATGTTGACTTTATAGTCCGTACATGCTGACGTGGAAGAGGCTGTACGCTGACATGGCAGAGGTTGTATGTCCAAGTGGCAGATGATGAAATGGCATTCACTCATTGGTAGATGTGGTCGAATCAAATTGTGACATGTGGCATGGTCTTTGGCAAATTATGAAGTGCCACGTGGCCCAGTCGTGGGCTGCCATGTGGCACCATGGTATAGGTTGGTTGGTTAAAACATTATGGAGTCTGTGGGGATCGAACCCTGGACCTCCCCCAAGGTTCAATGCTTTGGTAGTGTGTGGGCTACCACTAGCCCACACGGTGGTCCTTGTAAGTTATATGGTTTTTATTATATTTAAATTGGATTAATGTTTAATATGGCGACGGGTATTGCATTTCACATGTGACCCATTATATATATATAGAGGGCACGGTTTAAAAATTTTTGCAAAAGCTCGCGGTTGTAATGTGTAACATGACCGTTGTTTATACGGAGGCATTTACAATGATTTTAAAACCATGGTTTTATATGCATTATCATATGACCTTAATGTTTGAGCACGGGGATTAGAGTTGGTTTGGTATTTCAAACAGTTTTTCCCACCAACCAAATGCCGACACTTGTCGATTAGCCATTCATTTTCTAAACTCATCCCTTTTGCGATAGCACGTGGTCACATGGTGACCTTGTGACCGTGGTCTTGGCGGTCAGGGGCTGGGTGCGCCCTAACCGTCCTACAGTTTGCACAGTTATGCAGTTGCGCTTGGTGCTAGGTTTTAGCACGCGTTTTTGAGCGTGTTCTTGGTAGAACATACAAAGGTGCGTTTTGGTGAACCAGAGACAACAAACTTGAAGGAAGAAAATGGCAGGAGGCCTATCTTCTTCATTTTTTGGCCGAATGAGGTGCCGTAAAATCCCAGCTAAGGGTTTTTGGATGTTCTAAATCCATTGGCACTATTTTCACAACCATTTGAAGACTTCTTTTGCATGTTTTTAAATATTGAAGTTTCAGGAAGCTCCAGGGAGCTTGAAGCCCTCATTGTTTGAGGTCTTGCTCAGATGAGCCTATGTTTGTTTTCTGTGATTGAATAATCATTTTTGGCTAATTATTATGATTTGAACACTTTGGGATAGGTTTCAGATCCATTTGAGGACTTTTACAGGTGTTTTTTCCACAGAGAATCTCAGGGAATCTTAAGGCCACATGTAGAAGAGGTCATGCCTGGATGAGCCATGATCCGTTTTCAGAGTTTTATTAGTCATTTATGGGGTTTTTATGTATTTTGAACCCAATGGTACAATCAGAATTTCCATTGGAGTTGAGCAGCAACTTGTAAAAGAATTTTTGACAAATTAATCCCAGAGAGCCAAGTCCATTGATGGAGGCTCAAGGAGATGTAGCCCAGAGAGGGGTGAACTCCTTTATCATGTTGTTCTTGTTGTGAGTGTTTGCTGGTTATTATTTATTGCAAGTTATTTTTGCTGTTGTATTTATGAAAACAACATATTTAATCTTGCAAAGACCTCACACATAACCATTTAAAAGAAGCATGAACTTAACACATAATTTATCTTGCATATTTAGACACGTGGAGTAAGGTCCTGTAAAGTTTTATTTTCATGAAGTAGAGGGTGCTTGCATAGCATAACAAGTCATCCTTCTATTTTCAGATCACCTTTGGTTTTGCGCTTGATCCTACCCCTACTTTTTTTCCTTTCTTCTTCAATATTTCTGCATGAAAGATATAATGCATCCTCGACTTGTGCGGGTTTCATTTAACTCCTAGCCAAAAAATTACTTCTTTGTCGAAGGCCTCCTCGTCCAAGTAGAATGGAAACATCCTCGAATGGAAGTATTCCCTGCTAACATGCCTCGACCATACACATGTATGATGTTGGTTCATGCTGAAAGCAATGTTTCTCGTGTTGTAGTTGAGGAGCTCTTGCAAAATGCACAACCTCTGGGTTGTGTCTATTAGTGCGTTGTACCACTTGGAGAACACTACTATGTTGAAGTTTGTTTTCTCTGAGTCTGCCTTGGAGTGTCATGAATCAAAGATATTTTCCATGTGTCCTTTGTATGCTAGTGTCAATGGTCTTCCAACGGGTGGCATCCACTTGAACATCGCAAATTCCACCAACAGGTAGCCGTATGTGAAGGTTCCTCCCTTCTCCTGGGCTTCCTCGCAAAACATGAGCAATTCCTCCAACATGTAACTGCACCAGTTGAATATAGCACCATTGGTGCAGAAGTCGACCACTGAAAATTCATCCAGCGTGAATTCTCCCTTGTAGTATGACCTCATAACCTTGTTGGCTATGATGTAACATTTGGTCCTAATTGTCTCTGGTAGTATGGGGTCAATTTTGGCTGTGTGCCCCCCCTATGCATGTGGAACCTTTCATAGAGACTGGGCTCCCCTTTATTTTTTCCATGCTTGCTGGGACCCTGAAATCCCTTCGACACATCCTCATCTTCAAGGGATAGTGACGACCCTCTCGTTATGACTACAAGTGAAGCAACAATGCAAATTTTTTTTTTTTTAGGCAAGAAGGAGACGACGACAACAATTAACCACACCCTGGCGATGAATGGAAGCATGTAGTTCAGGCAACAAGAAACTTATGACTCCACTCACTGGCACAGGGGCAACTGGGCGAATCACGCGTAGGAAAACAAGGAGGAAGGACTACCTGCCCGACGCAAACAAGACACGCCTACAAGCTAAGGGACAACTTCCCCCTCCCAACACAACGACCTTGAAGAACAAGACTAGAACCTCAAGGCATGCGAACCAAACGCATGAAGGCATTCCACCCATGCGCCAAAAGAAACTTACCACGCTCGACAACAGTCACACATAACGCACCGAATCCGACCAATTTCTCATTCACCGCTATCCAATAGGGCGTGCCATGATCCCCTCATCAGGAATAATGCCGTCCCCAGGTGATAGACACGTCAATAGCCTTGGCATGACACATCCTATCTGGACCGAGGACTCTAGATAAATCCGACGGGATAGGTGCCGAATATCGACAAGAAAACCACACCCATACCCCAACAACAGGTCAACGAGACGCTAGAGGATGACAACAAGGGAAGACACAAACCAACACACAACTTCGTCAATGACCCAACCATTCATCCAATCTAAATTGGTCAATAATTATAATCTATTTTAACATTGGTTACCAATCTAAAAGAGCACGTCTAATTTACAAATAGTCATTAATGCGCCCTCTAATTTAACGTTAAAAACCATCAATTTAGCAATTCTAAGTAATCAATACTAAAACTATAAACAATAAATACAATCTAATTGGATGAATTCGGTTTAATTAATACGAAAACTAAATCGACAAGTCTAGTCTAAGTTAATCTAGAGGTTGTCTATTTAAGTAAAGGTTGTCTAATCATATTAAGGGCTGTTCTAATCAAATTAAAAGTTCTTCTAAACAACTTAAAGGATGTAAAAAGAAGAGGTTGTTTCAACAAGGCATGACTCGCAGTCTGAGAGTGCTATCTTCTAGTCAATTAATAAGGTGGTTGTGATTAATATAATCTTATTGGAAAAAGATGTTAATACGCATTCAGTGATAAAGTCATAACAGTCATAGATATAATTTCATTGTCAACCGATGTTAAAAAGAGAAAAATCATTCAACGTAGGCCATCATTAATGGAATGCATTCCTAATGAGGGTACCATCGCTAGGAAACAAGCGAAAATCGTTGTCTTAACATCTGGAAAAAATCGCTAGGTATCGAAAGCAACATTGCAAGCAACCAAGGAAAAATTTCGTAGGGGTTCAGGAGTAACAAGAAGCATGCATTCAAGGAGAAAATTCTCACTGTGATCACAAGGCATGAACTTACTGCCAATCAAAACTCAGTCAAAAGTGAGACACGCAGTCCGAATGTGATGGGCAAAATGCTAGCAATAAAAAATAAAAACGTTGAATTACATTCGCCCTCAAGGTAGGATATCGTGGTCTCAATTAATGGGCTCGATTCCAGGCACAACCATATTTTATTCTTACTCCACATTAGTTATTATTCATAGTAGAACTAAATAAAAAAAATTGAAGGATTTACTCCATTACACATCACTATAACTAACTCGCTATCATGAATTTACTGTGGTAAAAAAACATTTAGGATTACTGACCCACCACAGTTCACTACCTAAAATCAAGGTGACCTGTGACTAATCGCTATCTAATTCCTTAAGAAAATACAACCATACAATCCCAAATCGCAGAGGAATTGTTATTACAACAATTACATAATTACAATCGCAGAGGAATTGGTATTACAATAATTACATAATTACAATCGTAGAGGAAAAGTTATTACAACCATACATGGTTACAAATCGTAGAGGTAAAGGGTCATGAAAGATGAGTTTAACATTCCAATAAATTCACTGAGGTTAAAACATTCAATAATTTAATCCACTAAGTTCATATCCTTATAAAAAGGAAAACGCCCAGAAGTATAATTCGTCTCAATCCGATATACATTAGCAATCTAAAAAATATGACCAAAATTAAAAATTCGCTGGGAAAAATTTCGCCTCCAAATCAAATGAAATGTAGCCGAAGAAGTGGCAAATCATGAGGCAAACAAAATGAACAATAGACTTAATCAAGCAACGAAAGCAGTCTGGAAATGGAAAAAGTGCAGTCTTAACTAGTGGTAAAATGCAGTCTCAATCATCTTCAAGTAATGTGCAGAGGTAAATAAACCAGTGAAAATCCAGCAAGATATAAAAACACAGAGTTAAAAAAAACTTCGCCATCAACCAATAAATTGCAGGGTTAATTAATCGTATTAAGGCGCACGACAACATACTACCTGGAACAACCAACATGGCTAGATGACTGGCAGGAACATCCTTTGCTCATCATCCATGCACAGAAAAGCAGGGCATTTAGATCCATAGGTCTATTAACACCGAAGTGATGACCGTAGATCAGGATCCTGGCCGACTTCTTAGGCGTGGATTGATGAGTTAGGGATGAAGGCAAAAAATTATAAAGTGCAAATCATCGCAAATCAATAAAACCATAGGACGGTCAAGACATGCAAGGATCGAAAGCCAAGGGAATCAATCAACAACGAGCTTAAGGCTATGGGGAAAATCAGTCATCAATTAAAATGCTAAGTCAATCATTTTCTTTACCCAATTAAACATACAGACTAAGAGCGTAAAGTATACTAATAATCTGCCATGTAGAAATAAAGGAAGCATACCGTATCCCAAGTAGCCCACTCTGAGTTATTTTCCCGCGCGCTCCGTGCAGCTCCCGCTTGCCGATCGATGAAACTTTACCAGTACCTCCCAGCCAATGCTAGGGGTACTCTTCTTCCCCTTTAGTCCCCCGAGCCACAAAGGGTCCACACACACTAACCAAAGAAGCAACTAGCTCCCAACTTGCCTTGCAAGGCCGAGCCACCACTCCTCACCGAGATGGGTATCCCAACTCCCACAAGCTAAGTCAGTCAAGTCTAAAATTCTACAGCGTAACGTTACGCATAACATAAGAGATCCATCATCCTCCTCCTCCCTCCTTTATATAGATTTTCTAAGTCAATTAATTTCCCAAAATCCCTTTTAATTCATTGTTCATAAATTTTAATTCATAATAATCCTCCATGTACAAGTGTCACCCATTCCCTTCATTGCACCATAAATTAAATTTCTTAATTAATTAATTACCCCTATTTCCCTCACCCACCTAAAATCATTCCTAGAATCGCTCCTAGGTGTCCCCATATTCCCTTACAATTTTTAATGACTTCCCCCCTTACTAATTTACCATTTGAGTTAATTTAGAAAGTTATTAAATGCCAGATACCTTACTAAGTTAGATTTTCTTCTTTTTCTTTGTGTTTCCCCTTTCTTTTTATGTTTCCCACTTTTTCCTAGTTTCCTAATTCTTTTAGATTTCCCTCTTTCCCTTTTCATTTAAAACTCAAATTGGCAGGTGTAGAAAATTAATTTTCCCCTTTTTCCTTTTTAGTTAATAAATTTTTAATTAACATATGAGACAAAACCATTATTTCCCCTTTTTACCTTTTAAAAATTTATCCCCCAAAAGTTTTTTTTTTCCTTTTAAATTAAATGAATTACTTACCCCCTTCTTGTCACATGATTAATGATGATTATCATTAGTATTTATTTATTTTAAATAGATAATTTTTTTATCACAAGTATCATTTACACCTAGCCTTTATTTTCCTAGGCTGGGCGACATTTTATTAGGGGAATGTTTTAAATCTTCCTTATCACGTTATTCGTCCTAAGACCATCTAGGTTTATCCATTTATTAATTAACAACGTGACATTCCCTTCAGGATGCACTAGGTGCTCCAAGGGTGCCACTCGCCTCCTTCTGTTTCCCTTGTGCGACGTGCCCTTTAGGACACACTATGTGCTCCAAGGGTGCCACTCGCCTCTTTCCAAATTTCTTGTGCGATGTGCCCTTCAGGATGCACTACGTGCTCCAAGGGTGCCACTCGCCTCTTGACTGACTGGGTAGACATTAAAAACCCCTGGAGTCAATACTCCGTCAGGTGATCTTGTGGGAGACTAAGGGCCTCTAAGGAATAAGCCCCCTGCCTTATTTCACGCCCCTTAGAATCATCGTGAGCGACTGTCGTAGTCGGCCCTCACGATATCATGGGTCTTCTCGAACTAGATAGTCATCAACCTACAGTTCGAGCCATGGTGGGAGTGCTAGTAGGATGTGGCAGGGTTGCTGTCCACACCTCTCCCTCAACGTTTCTTGTAGTCGTGTGTGGCCCCTCTACTCCATATGTGAGTCTGGTCGACAAGCTATCGTAAGCCTGCATCATCAATGAATCATGTCAGAACATATCCATAATCATATCATCTAATCATATGCGCAAATTCCATATATACAACAATCAAACCCCAATAGTCCACTCCCTGACTCAATCCAGAGTCCAAGGGGTCGCATCGATGCCTCTGCATCCTCGGGGTCCAAAATCTTGCACACTCAGGGAAAACTGAGTTAATAACACCTTTCTATGTCAATGCAGCAAAATAACATGTCATCAATTCATAACGCCTCAAAATCATAATCAAATTCCCAAAAGTATAATAAACTAGATCACTTGCGAGCAAGTGTCCTCAAAGAATAAGTTTGCTCAGTGCGTGCAAGAGCGGGTTGTTACATACTCCACCTTTTGGTCTAAAATTCGTCCCAAATTTTCACAGTATATAAGTGACGAAATAATGTGTATCACAGTATCATAAGTCTATCTATCAAACAAAAATGGAAACTGATAGCGCATATCATATGCGTCCTCCAAGGTTGTCGAGTGAAGACTATAGTTGTCCCACTGGACCTTGACCCGATCTACTGTTTGACACCATAGTTGTCAAATGCGATGATCTAGGATGTGGATTTGAAAATAATCAGGCAAGGCTAGTCGATAGGCCATGGGCCCCTTCCTCTCCATAATCTCAAAAGGTCCCATGAACCTAGGAGAGATTTTATCTCCCTTTCCAAACTTGATCGAACTCTTATGTGGTTTTACCCGCAAGAAGACTCGATCGCCAACTTTATAACTATGGTCAACATGGTGCGCATCGACATAGCTCTTCTATCGATCCTGCACTTCTTTGATCCTTTGTCTTATTATTTTCATTTGATCTTCCAAATCTTGGATCGCTTCTTGTCCCACTAGGACGCTAGCCTCAAGTGGATCCCAACTCAAAGGCGTTCGACACGGTTGCCTGCAAAGAAACTTGAAAGGCGCCATCTTAATGGTGCTTTGGTAACTGTTGTTATAAGTGAATTATACCAGTGGAAATAATTCTTCCCAATTCTTTTGTTGGTCCATCATGTACATGGGCAACATGTCCTCCAAGGTCTGGTTCATTTGTTCGGTCTGCCCGTCAGTCTCTGGGTGATACACAGTGCTGAAGTTAAGTTGGGTTCCCAATGCCTCTTGGAAACTAGTCAAAAGTCGTCCAGTAAACACCGATACTCGATCGGATATAATCCTCTTAGGCACACCATGCAGCCTCACAATCTCACTGATGAAAACTATAGCTATGTCAGGTGCCTGATACGTCGTATGCATAGGAATAAAATGAGCACTCTTCGTCAGAGTTTCGACTACTATGAAAATCGAATCGTATTTCCTTTCCGTCTGTGGCAATCCAACAATAAAATCCATCAATATAACCTCCCATTTCAATTTTGGAATAACATGTGGCTGTAGTAATCCTGTAGGATGTCCATGTTCAGCCTTTACCTGTTGACATTCTAGACACTTGGCCACATAGTTGACTATGTCTGCCTTCATTCCTTTCCAAAAGAATAAGGGTTTAAGGTCTTCCCTCATCTTCGTGACTCCCGAGTGAGCCATGTATACTTCTCTATGAGACTCGTTTAGGATCAAGATCCTCAACTCGTCGTTCGGTGGTACGTAAATTCAATTTTTAAACCTCAATAATCCATCGTTGTCAAATGTAAATCCTTCAAATCTTGGTATCATCATTGTGTTTTGTCCGATAAAATGCTTGACCTCTTTGTACCAATCATCGTCGGGCTGTAAAGTTAGAATATTTTCATGTAGACTCGTCTGAAGAGGCAACACCAAAAATATGCGTGGTCTCTGACTCAATGCATCTGCCACTCGGTTCACTGTTCCTTTTATGTAAGTAATATCAAAGTCATACTCGCTAAGAAATTCTGACCAATGTTGTTGTCGCGCATTCAAGTCACTTTATGTAAAGATGTGTTGTAGTCCACAATGGTCCGTCTTTAGTTCAAATTTTCGTCCAACAAGGTAGTGTCTCCAAACCTTCAAGGCACATACAATGGCTAACAATTCCAAATCATGCGTTACATAGTTTTCCTCACGCCTTCTCAGTTTCCTTGAGATGTAAGCGATCACTTGACTGTATTACATCAAGACTCTACCTAAGCCTTCCTTGGATGCATCAGTGCATACCAAGAAGTCCACATCCATGTCAGGGACCTTTAGTATCGGTGTTGTTGTCAACAACTCTTTGAGCCTCCGAAAAGATTCTACACATTTCTCGGTCCAAACAAACTTCTTGTTCTTCTTCTGCAACTCCGAGATCATATTTTCTATCTTCAAAAATCCCTCGATGAACCATCAATAGTATCTTTCTAAAACCATGAAGCTACGCACTTCCGGGACATTCATTGGTGTAGGCCATTCCATAATAGCCTCAACCTTTGTTGTATCCATGGCGATACCTTCACTGGAGATGAAATTCCCTAAGTAGTGAATCTTCGATTTATAAAACAAGCATTTATACAACTTCTCATACAATTTGTGCTCTCGCAGACACTGTTGTACCAAGCACAAGTGATCGTCATGCTCCTCATCGTCTGAGATTAAATCAAAATATCGTCAATGAATACTTGGACGAACTTGTCTAAGTACTCACGGAACACCCCATTCATCAAACTCATAAATACCCCTGGGGAGTTTGTCAGTCCAAATGGTAAAACAATAAACTCATAATGTCGAAACCTCATCTTAAAGGTGGTCTTAGGGACGTCATCCTCCTTGATATGTAAATGGTGATACCCTGATCGCAAATCGATTTTTGAGAACATCGTCACACCCTTCATTCGATCGAACAAATCATCAATCCTCGACAATAGATACTGATTCTTGATCGTTTCCTTGTTCAATTGACGGTAGTCAATGTAGATCCTCCATGACCCATCCTTCCTTCATATGAAACTAACATGCACACCCCACGGTGACACACTTGGATGTATCAATCCTAGGTCCAACAACTCTTTCAGTTGCATTCTCAACTCCTGTAACTCCGGGGTCGACATCTGATAAGGCGTTCTAGCTATTGGTTCATTCCCCAGTTTTAGGTCTATAGTAAAATCCAATTCCCTCTCCAGCGGCATCCCAGGTAACTCCTTTGGGAAGACGTCCAAAAACTCTCTCACCAGAGGAAGGTATTCTAGACCTTCCGCTACTCCCTGTTTGTTTAACGCAAGGATCACATAAAGATTAAATCCCTTGTGCATGCTCTTCCATAGATGCAAAGAAGAGATGAACCTCAGGGAAACTCCCTGGTTCCATCCTACAATCATGTGTCTTTGTCCCTCATCATCGACCAAGATCAACCATTTCGTCTTACCGTTGAGTATCACCTCATGCGATTCCAACCAGTCCACATCGATCACGACGTCATAAGATCCTAAGATCATGACGTACAGGTTGGCCTTGGTGACAAACTCTCCTAGGTTAATGGTACAACCCATAACCTTTCCTCTAAACTTCTATTTGGCTCCTGAAACCATCCCTACGAAGCTAAACTCATCCTGTTCGACTGCCTTTGCCTTAATACTTTTTATCGCTGCACCAGAAATGAAACTCTCGGTAGCACCGAGATCTATCAAAATACTAAGGGTCTGGTCAGCGATAATACCTGACATATCGAGAACAGTCGATTGGTGCTCTTCCTGGCGGTTATTCACCGTTGCATGAATCTAATGGGCCTTGCCCAAATATCCCATGGTAGTGGGTCTGGTTGATCCAGATGCTCTAGTCCTATCTACTGGGTAGTCGCACTGGTAGTGTGGATCCCCACACGTCCAACACCCCTTATTCGATACAGTACTCCTGGTACCCGAAGAAGAATATGATGGCCCACCGGCCTGGAATCCTGGTCTATTCTGTTGAATAGGCCTAAACTGCTGCTGTTGCGGTCGACGCTGCTACTGATGCGGTGGTCCTTGATAAGGTGTCCACTGCTAAGGCACTAGTTACCAAGGTGTAGTGAAAGTGGATCCTCTCTGGAAGCCATGATATCCAGGCGTATGTCTAGCTGGTGTCTGATGTTGCTGCACACCAGATGACACCTGCCCTGCTGGTCTCGCTAGAGTCCTGCTCTGACCCCCGCTAACAAGCTCCTCCTTTGCTATGAGGGTGTTCTGGACAACATCATGCAAGGTTTGAGGCATTAGAATCCTAACCTTTTCACGTATGCTTCCATTAAGTCCAAACACGAACCTATTGAAACTAAGTATCTCAGTATTAAGATGTGACGCATACCAAAGAAACTCTATAAAATGGGCCTCGTACTCAGGCACCATATGACTGCCCTATCGTAAGGCATTGAACACGTTGAGTTGATTCTCAATGAATTCCTCTGATAGGTACCTCTTTCTGAACCATTCCTTGAACAGTTCCCATGACACATCTTCAATGACCATGTTCAGTTGTTGCAGGAGCGTCTTCCACCATAGAAGAGTGCTCCCCTTCAGTTGAAAGACCGTCATGCATACCTTCATGTTGGAGGTATAGTCGCGAAGTGCAAAGCACATCGCCATATTCTGCAACCATGCCTCGACGACCGGGCCGTCCGGGGCACCAAAGAAATAAAGAAATTTGAATTTCTCGAGTTCACGGTGAATGCTACCAGTACCGACCGTAGTGTGCGGTGGACCCTTAGGGGGTGATGACGCTCTGACCTCATCTCTTTCCAAACGGTTGATCAGTGTCTCAAACATGCACTGAAAATATCTCATCATTCCAACCACATCACCCACCGCTATCTACTCCTGCCTGACAACCTATTTGTCTCCCTGGGGGTTGGACCCCTTAGGCATGGATGCTGCTAGAGGCGTCGTGCCTCCTCCCCTAGCACCCCGTCGTCTACCTCCGCGACATTCTCTAACCATGATTACCTGCACGAAACAAGTCAACTTAATTAGCAACAATATAATCAAATATCATATCAACGAAAGCCGTAGTGATCCCAAGTCGTGGGTTGAACTTCGCTCTGATACCATATGTAACGACCCTCTCATTACGACTACAAGCGAAGCAAAAGTGCAATTGTTTTTTTTTTTTTTATTAAATTAAATGAATTACTTACCCCCTTCTCGTTACATGATAATGATGATTATCATTAGTATTTTTTTTTTTAAATAGATAATTTTTTTATCAAAAGTATCATTTAGACCTAGCCTTTATTTTCTTAGGCTGGGTGACATTTTATTAGGGGAATGTTTTAAATCTTCCTTATCACATTATTCATCCTAAGGAAATCTAGGTTTATCCATTTATTAATTAACAATGTGACGTGCCCTTCAAGACACACTAGGTGCTCCAAGGGTGCCACTTGCCTCCTTCTATTTCCCTTGCATGACCTGCCCTTCAGGACGCACTACGTGCTCCAAGGGTGCCACTTACCTCTTTCCAAATTTCTTGCGCGACGTTCCCTTCAGGATGCAATACGTGCTCCAAGGGTGCCACTCACCTCTTGACTGACTTGGTAGACATAAAAAACCCTTGGAGTCAATACTCCGCTAGGTGATCTTGTGGGAGACTAAGGGCCTCTAAGGAATAAGGCCCTTGCCTTATTGCGTGCCCCTTAGAATCATTGTGAGTGACTGTCGCAGTTGACCTTTATGGCATCATGGGTCTTCTCGAACTAGGTAGTCGTTAACCTACAGTTCGAGCCACGGTGGGAGTTCTAGTAGGATGTGGTAGGGATGCTGTCCACACTTCTCTCTCAATGTCTCTGGTAGTCGTGTGTGGACCCTCTACTCCACACTGGTCAGCAAGATATCGTCAGCCTCCATCATCAACGAATCATGTCAGAACATATCTATAATCATATCATCTAATCAAATGCACAAATGTCATATATACAACATTCAAACCCCAATAGTTCACTCTCTAACTCGATCCAGAGTCCAAGGGGTCGCATCGATGCCTCTGCATCCTCGGGGTCCCAAATCTTGCACACTCAGGGAAAACTGAGTCAATAGCACATGTCCATGTCAAAGCAACAAAATAACATTTCATCAATGCATAACGCCTCATAATCATAATCAAATGCCCAAAATTATAATAAACTAGATCACTTCTGTGCAAGTGTCCTCAAAGAATAAGTTCACTCAGTGCGCGCAAGAGTGGGTTGTTACATAATCCCCCTCTTGGTCTAAAATTCGTCCCGAAGTTTCACAGTATATAAGTGCTAAAATAATGTGTATCACAGTATCATAAGTCTATCTATCAAACAAAAATGGAAACTGTTGGCGCATATCATATGTGTCCTCCCAGGTCGCCGAGTGCGGACTATAGTTGTCCCACTGGACCTTGACCTGATCTATTGTTCGATGCCGTAGTTGTCAAATGCGATGATCTAGGATGCGGATTAGCTCAGCCGTGAATGCCCCTTCATCCAATACCTGCAAGGAACTCATGTCAATAACATGTGTAGGATCACTAATATAATGTCTCAAACAGATACAGGAAAAACATCCTACATACGCCTCAAAGAATCAGGTAAGGCTAGTCGATAGGCCATGGGCCTCTTCCTCTCCACAATATCGAAAGCTCCCATGAACCTAGGAGACAGTTTATCTCCCTTTCCAAACTTGATCGAACTCTTATGCGGTTTTACCCGCAAGAAGACTTGATCACCAACTTTGTAACTACAGTCAACACGGTGCGCATCGACATAGCTCTTCTGTCGATGCTGCGCTTCTTTGATCCTTTGTCTTATTGTTTAGATTTTATCTTCCAATTCTTGGATCACTTCTGGTCCAACCAGGACCCTATCCTCAAGTCGATCCCAACTCAAAGGCATCCGACACGGTCACCTATAAAGAAACTCGAAAGGCGCCATCTTAATGGTGCTTTGGTAACTGTTGTTATAAGTGAATTCTACCAGTGGCAAGAATTCTTCCCAACGCTTTTATTGGTCCATCACATACATGTGCAACATGTCCTCCAAGTTCTGGTTCATTCATTCAGTCTTCGGGTGATATGAAATGATGAAGTTAAGTTGGGTTCCCAAGGCCTCTTGGAAACTAGTCCAAAATCGTCCAGTAAGAACCGATCCTCGATCGGATATAATCCTCTTAGGCACGCCATGCAACCTCACAATATCACTGCTGAAAACTCTAGCTATGTCAGGTGCCTAATACGTCGTACACACAGGAATAAAATGATCACTCTTTGTTAGAGTGTCGACTACTATGAAAATCAAATCGTGTCTCCTTGCCGTCAGTGGAAATCCAACAATAAATCCATCAAAATAAATTCCCATTTTGATTCTGGAATAACACCTGGCTGTAGTAATCCTGTAGGATGTCTATGTTCAACCTTTACCTATTGACATTCTAGACATCTGGCCACATAGTTGACTATGTCTGCCTTCATTCCTTTAGAGAAGAATAAGGGTTTAAGGTCCGCCCTCATCTTCGTGACTCCCGGGTGAGCCATGTATACTGCTCTATGAGCCTCATTTAGGATCAAGCTTCTCAACTCATCGTTCGGTGGTACGTAAATCCAATTTTTAAACCTCAATAATCCATCGTCGTTAAACGTAAATCCTTCAAATATTGGTATCATCATTGTGTTTTGTTCGATAAAATCCTTGACCTCTTTGTACCAGTCATAGTCGCGCGGTAAAGTCAAAATATTTTCACGTATATTCCTCTGAAGAGGAAACACCGAAAATATGCGTGGTCTCTGACTCAATGCATCTACCATTCAGTTCACTGTTCCTTTTATGTAAGTAATATCGAAGTCGTAATCGCTAATAAATTTTGACCAACCCCATTGTCGCACGATCAGGTCGCTTTGCATAAAGATGTGGTGTAGTCCACAGTGGTATGTCTTTAGTTCAAATTTTTGTCCAACAAGGTAGTGTCTCCAAACCTTCAAGGCATATACAATGGATAAAAATTCCAAATCCCACGTCGCATAGTTCTCCTCATGCCTTCTCAGTTTCCTCGAGATGTAAGCGATCACTTGACTGTCTTGCATCAAGACTCTGCCTAAGCCTTCCTTGGATGCATCATTGCATACCAAGAAGTCCACACCCATGTCAGGGACCTTTAGTATCAGTTCCATTGTCAACAACTCTTTGAGCCTCCAAAAATATTTCGTGCATTTCTTGATCCAAACAAACTTCTTGTTCTTCTTCTGCAACTCCATGATCGGATTTGCTATCTTCAAAAATCCCTCGATGAACCATCGTTAGTATCTTGTTAAACTCATGAAGCTACGCACTTCCGAGACATTCGTCGACGTAGGCCATTCCATAATAGCCTCAACCTTTGATGGATCCACAATGATACCTTCGTCGGAGATGACATTCCCTAAGTAGTGAATCTTCGATTGATAAAATGAGCATTTGGAAAACTTCCCATACAATTTGTGCTCTCGCAGACATTGTAGTACCAAGCACAAGTTCTCATCATGCTCTTCCGTCCTCCAAGAGTAAATCAAAATATTGTCAATGAATACTTGAACGAACTTGTCCAAGTACTCGCGGAACACCCCATTCATCAAACTTTTAAATATCCCTAGGGACAATTTTGGCTGTGCACCCGCCCTTTGCGTGCAGAACCTTTCATAGAGACTGGGCTCCCCTTTATTTTTTCCATGCTTACTGGGACCCTGCAATCCCTTCGACACATCCTCACCTTCGAGGGATAGTCCAGTGAGATGATGTATGTCCTCGACATGGATTGGATATCGCCTATCCAGCCAGAGACTTCTGTCGTGCACCCTTATGATCATGAACTTGGTGCACCGCACAACTTCACCAATGGTACCGAACACTGGTAATTCTCTGAGGTTCATGATGGTTGAGTTGAATATGTTGATGAATTCCTTCTTGTACATGCCTCCCAAATCATCTGAAGAAATAGTCCAGAAAACGTCTATGTTCATCTGGGGGAATAAGACTTAGTCTATTAAGTTGAGGTCAAGGATCTTGACCTGCTCCGCCTTCCCCTTTAAATCACCTACGACCTCGACTCGGGGGTCGCAGGGCTCATCTGGTATTGCGTCTTCGGCATTGTGGGCTCTGAGTTATCATAAATTTGGTGGAAAAATAAGGATTGGGGGTCACAACTACGGGTTTCTCAGATGCACAGGCTTGCTCTATCTACACAGTTCAGAAATTGCTAAATTATTTGAAAAAAATGCATTCTACGATGAGTTCTCAGAGCCTTATACTCGGGCTTAGATGGAAAGTTCAGTAATAATTGTTGTTCATCATGACCCTATGGATGCAACTTGGATCTGAGTTGTCTAACGCGACGGGTTAATGGGGTAAATCCGATTGGGTGATTCTGGAATTTACTATGCAAGTTGGGCTAGGGACGTGGCTGATTTCATACCTTTCCGTTTGACGGGTTGGAATCCTGGCACGAATACCGAGGGAATCTTCATGTATCGTAGAATTGTAGATTAATTGGATTCATACGCACTACCATAATAGAAACAAAGGCTGTGACTAGACTGGTTGTGTGTGGCACATGGACTCAGATTGCATTCAGATTTGTTCTCCCTCTGACCATAAAGGGGTCCCCGTCATATTAATGACCGTCATAAATGAGTTCTTTCTTTCTTTGATCCTCTTCCACTGAGTAAGCAGTTATGCATCAAACAACACTTAAACAAAAAATGAACTATGTGTCGCGGCGCAACATTGCGCACATCAACTTTATTAACTGAATTTAAAAAAATTGTAGAAAACTCAAATCTAAATATTATACATGCTCATTCGAACTAGAGAAATAGTCCTTTTAGCTCATTTCTGAGACATATAGGGTTTCAGGCAAGTGCCATCTACCCATCCTAGCTGCAACATACCATCCAATTGTGCAAGTCGGACTTCTCCTAAAGGTTGGATCTCCACAACTATAAATGGTCCCAACCAATGCATTCACAACTTCCCAGGATGGTTCTGGTACCGAATGTCATAGAGTATAACCTTGTCTCCTTGCACAAATACTTTAGTTTTAATGTGCCTATCATGCCAATCCTTTTGTCTTGCTTTTTCATCCGACTGATGGAAGTATGCTAAAACCTGGTCTACTCGAGTTCTTGTAACTCCATAAGTTTCTGTGCAACCGATTCTTCCTCCAACATATGTGTGATCTATGCAATGTACAAACTTGGAGTGATGAATTATGCAGGCACCACTGCCTCTTTCCCATAAACTAGCTGGAACAACATGTACTTGTGGAGTTTCTTTGTGGTTTTCCTATAATCCCATAGTATTGCAGGAACTCTGTCATCCCAATCTTCTCGATTTGCACAACATACCTTTGTTAAACCTCTCTCCAAATTCTTGTTGAATGCTTCTACTATTCCATTGGCCTGAGGGTGGTAGGGGATGCTTTTGTGATGTTGGATCAAAAAATATGATGTAAGATTTTCTATAGTGCTACTAATTAAATGAGCCCCCTGATCATTGGTTAGGATCCTAGGACATCCAAATCAAGTGATAATATTCTCAAAAATGAACCTAGCAGCAATATCGATCGAACAATCCTGAACAACTTCTTCTTCAGCCCAATGTGTAAGGTAGTCAGTTGCGGTAATGATGTACCTAGCCTTTGAATATTTAGCTGTGGGGTTGATTGGTTCAATGAAGTCAATTGACCACTTCTAAAATTCTTGTAGAGCTCAAACTAGTTGAACTGGTAATTCATCTCGTCGTGACGGCTTACCCACTCTTTGAAAAACATCACATGATCTATCATATGCCTTTGCATCCTTGAAGAGTGTTTCCCACCAAAGTCCAGCTTGTAGAACTTTCTGCGCAATGGTATTCCCTCCTACATGACCTCCCGCAACTCTGTTGTGGCATTCCCATAGTATATCTTGTCTTTCATGGTCCAAGACGCATCTGTTGAGGATACTATCCAGTCCCAATTTATACAACTATCATGCGATCAACTGGTAATCCTCTGCTCTAACAACCATATGGTGTTTCTGGGTTGCAGAATATGTTTCTGTGTAGGCCCATGTGCTTAAGAATATTGCTATGTCCTCTAGGTACTCTGGTATTGCCTCAACCCAGAACAATTATGCATCTGGGAGATGATCGTCAACTTCTCCGCCACTTTCCCCTGACTCTAATCTAGACAGATGATCAGGTCCTATGTTGCATCTTCTAGGCTTAATAACTACTTCAAAAGGAAATTCCTGAAATAGTAGCAACCATCTACAAATTCTCCCTTCCAACATAGGTTTTTTAACTAGATATTTCAATGCAGAATGATCTGTAAAAACTTGAAATGAGAGACTAACAAATAATGTCTAAATTTCTGCAAAGCATAAATCATAGCTAAACCCTCCCTTTCTGTCATTGTGTAGTTGCGCTCATCTTGTGACAACTTCTGACTCGCAAAATAGATAGGATGATCCATGTCTCCATCTCTAGGTTTCACTAAGATAACTCCTAAGGAAATACCTGAAGCATCTACGTGGACGTGAAATTCATTTTCCCAGTTTGGGAATATCAGAATTAGTGTTGTGATGAGCTTCTCCTTTAGGGTCTCGAATGATTTATCACATTCTGGATTCCATTGGAACATTTTGGCCTTTTTAGTAGATTTTCCAGGGGTGCAGTGATGTTTGCATATCTTCTGATGAACCTACGATAGTACCCTGTGTGTCCCAGCGTGGAGCGCAAATGCTTAGCACTCATAGGTGGTGACATATTCACAATAACTACAACTTTGGCTAGGTCTACCAACTCCTTGTCGACATACTATGTGGCCCAACAAATTCCCATGTGGTACACAATAGATACATTTTCTGAGATTCAATGATATCTTCAATTCTCTGTGTTAGCACCAATTCTTGCAAGTGGGGTGTTTTTTCCCGATTTTAGACCCTTGATGTAGAATGAGAAGAAATGGGGTGTGAAAACCCATCAAATGCATTCTAGTCCAAGGCCGTAAACTAAGCACCAAGTGCGGCCCATAGGAGAAGTTCATTTCGGGTTTAAAATCAAGCGAGTGAGCAGTTTGATTTCAATGGCAAGGATCAATTAGCGAAGAAGATCGACGGTCAGCGGGAAATCACAGTTAACGGAGTTGTGCCACGATTAGCGTGATGGAGAGAACTTATATTACATTCATCAAATGATCAAGACTGTCCATCCATAGGGACGCATGGCACGTGATTAGGCTATGTCTCCGTTTCACCTATTGTAAATTTGAAGCATGAGAAACAACCTCTTCCTATCCGTGAGACACGAAGTATCGAAGGCATCCCGGACCCGGGCCCACATTATTTCCGAGAGGATCATGACCGATCATCAGAAGGACATGCAGTGCAAGATCTGAGCCATGGGTGGGGCCTTTCGAGATTTTCATAGTGAAACCATCGACGTCATCTTAGCTGTTCGATCCAAAGGATGCATGGTGCAAGATCTAGTCGCGTCGGCATTTCGGCATTCAGGATTTCAAAGGGTAAGGGCTCCTCATCATTTCACATCTCGAAACCCAAAACCTTGAAGTTCCGAAAGCACCCAAAGTTGGGCCCATGGTTTTGGTTCCTGGTCACAAAGGAGCAGGCCTGGAGAAGGGGCGCTAACGTTTATCGCGTGGCAAGGCAGGTCCCAAAGCGCCGAAATCATCTCAGCCATCCATTTCGCAAGGACACGTGGTGCGCGATTAGGCTTTTCTCCTTTTCGCCCATCGAAACTTTGAAGCATGAGAAGAAGCTCCTTCATAGCTACGAGATGCGAAGCACTGAAAGCATTCAGGACTCGGGCCCACAGTATTGCTAGAAGATCTTAGCCGTCCATCCAGAGGGACACGTGGCGCACGATTAGGCTATGTCACCGTTTCTCCTACCGTAGATTTGAAGCATGAGGAATAGCCTCCTCCCAGTCGCAAGACGCGAAGTGCCAAAAGCGCCTTTGAAGATAGGCACAGGGTCATAGCCCATAGTCACTTGGGGGAGATAGAAAGAGTTGTACAAAGGGGGCCAAAGCATTGGGTTTAGCTACAAAAGGAATCACCGTGTTCTCTAGGTGCCAGTTCAACTTGATCTCGATCTTGATACCTTCTCGGAGTGAATGAAGAAGAGAGAGGGTGGTTGAAACCTCACCTCACTCATTAATTGCGAGGTATGGATGTCCCGGCAGGAAGTCTGCCCGAGATGGTCCTCTGTACTGGTTTTCCCACAGAAGCCATGCCGATGTCCTCGACTCACCAGGGAAGTCTGCACACACTAATTCAACATTTAAGGGCTTAACTACCCCTTAGCATGAGCCATGCAGAGTTAAGATGGTGTATGACAGAGGAGTGTGGGCCAGATTTGATTGAAGAGATGCCCCATCCTGAAAGTCTAGCACGCCTCTGTTATGCGAATTTTTCTGGGTATATGTACTCAGTTTTTGTATTTTGTTTAGTATCGATGGTTGAGCAAGGCTCCTGATTGTAAAAGCTTTAATGAAGCACTGGTTATTCTAATTATGCATTGACTATTGAGACTTCTTGCCTTATGAATGTCAGTTTCTTTCATATCTTTGTTTGCACTGTTTTAGAAAAGCTAAGAATTGGAGGATCCAGTTGAGTTGTAGCTGTTATAGGATGATGTAGGTTGGATCACTGAAACAACTGCGTTGTCTCTAATCGGTCTTGTGATTTTCTTAACGTTGAATGAATTGGAATTGGAGGATCCAGTCAAGTCACCCCTTCAGTTCCCCGAAACTCTGAACCAAAAGGATCTTGCATTTAGAGTTTTTCTTTTGCAAACTGCTGAAAGGCCTGTTGCCCGAGGTAGTTTTGCTCACGCCTCTCACCAAGTCTTCCACCTGCTCATTTTACAGTCAACCCACTGATTGAAGTTAGATCAAGACCTCCTTTGTTCTTTACATACCAGACCTGGTCCTTGAGCTAGAGTGATTCCATCCTGGGTCTCTAACCATTTGATCACTCATTAAACTTATCGTGACATAAAACTGATGGGCATTGGGCTCTGCTCTTGTCAAAATCTAGGAGTGACTTCTGATGCTAACACTCTGCATCTGTCAAACATCAAACGTAACAATGCTACATGTTCCTTGAGAAAAATATGTATCGTCCAATCATCCATATATACTTTTATGAACTTGTGAATAAAATATCTGAAAGCTGCTATTACAATCCTGGAGAAAACTGCGGGGCATTCTTCAAGCCAAATGGCATCACTTTGTATGCGAAAGATCCCCATTCTGTTATGAATGTGATCTTGTTTTTGTCCTCTTTGACAATCCTGACTTGGTGGTACCCTGAAAATCCATCTGTGAATGAGTACGCTTCCTTACCCACAACTCGTTCTATCACCTCATCAGTAAAAGGTGTTGGGAAAGGGTCATGCACATAGGAAGAGTTAAATCTTCTATAGTCTACACAGACCCTGATATCCTCTGTGCCTCTCTTTCTTTGGATGACTATTAGGCTGACCTATTATGCTTCTTCCACTGCAAAAATAAATCTGGCTTCAAACATCTTGTCTATCTCATTCTTAACCTTCTCTTTTACTCCAGGGTTAAGACGGTATGGTCTATGCCTCACAGTCTTGGATCCTGGTTTCAATTCGATTTTCATTTCTCCCATAACTCCTTTGGTTCTCTTTAACTTTGGAAAGGTCTTTGGGAACAAATCCTCATATTCCCGCAACAAACTCTATATTTCTTGACTAGTTTTCTCATCCCACTAATCTCCCACCATAACTATCTTAAGTTGCTCTGTGGTCCTTATATTGACTTTGCACAGCTTTAATGGGTGATTGTAGGAACTACTAGCCTGATTGGGTATGGTGTTATGGATTTCTTTATTCCCTTCTGTCTCTTTGATGGGTAGGTTTCTCAATTCCTCTAAGTCATCTGGGATTTCTGAATCCCTACTTATCTTATAGAATTCTATAGGATTCTTGTTTGACGGTAGGTTAAGATTAGTTTGAAGTTCTTGGCTATGTTTTGGACATACCATTAGGTTTGATTTCTGATTACTATTATCTGTAAAAATAAATTCTTTAATCTTTTGCAGGACTACTTCAAGCTCAGGGTACTTACTTGTAAACGAGAAGTCCTTGCAAAAATGAGCTGCCAACGTTTTCCAGTCATTGGTCTGTCTTCTGGTTTCCTCATGTATGAACCAATATTTCGAGATTGGACCTAGGGAATGGGGAAATACCTGAACCCAAAAGCAAGAGGGTATTTCCACAACTTTCCACTGTGTCATGCACTATTCAATATGTGCTCTAGGATCAGATTCTCCACTGAACAATTGCACAACCTGGAAATCCATCTGCATCTCTGATTCTAGCTACTCCTTATTTTGAAACCTATACTTGATAGCTTGATTCACATCGTCCCAATTTCTGAGTAAGGATTTATGGTTGGCCCACCATCTGGAAGGGGTGTCCTGGAGGGCTACATCTAGTACTAAAATCCTTTGATCCCCTACTACATTTTCTTCCATGTTGAGAAGAAAAATGTTGAGTCCTGAGGTGCCATCATATGCTAGGTGTTCTCTAACTTCAGTCCCAATCCATCTTGTTGATTTGACAGTTGCACATCTCCTTGAGATTTTTTCGTACTAGCTGTGCTACCAACTGTCAAAAGCCAATTCTGAATCTTCATCTACTGACTGTGTACTCCTCCAACTTACCTATCCATCAACAATATGATTTATGTAATCATCTCTTGTTCCTGCTGTTACAGTGTACAACTGATCCAAGTCTTATCCCTCTATATTATTGTCTATTGGCTTTGTATATCTGGGCCCCACATATGGGTCCAAGGGTTGAACTACCTTGATTCCATCAGCCTCAAAGGTCATGGTGTATTTATTTAAGTCAATTACTGCATAGTTTTCATAGGCCCAATCAATTCCAAGTAGTGCAGGGTAAGGGTCCTTATCCCCCATGATTTCAATCACTTCAAATTCAGCTACGGTCTTCACTCCCGTAACATCTATTTCCACACTCTCTAGTATTCCTATTGGGAAAATACAATATTGGTTGGCCATTCTTAGCTGAATTGGGGAATATGTCAGCCTATGTTTTCCTAAGGCTTCCCAGGTCTTCTTAGGTAGAATGTTCACATTGGATCCTAGATCCAACATGACATCCTTAATCTCAAATTCTTCTAACTGGGTTACTAGTCTGAATTCTTTTCCAGTTCGTACTTTTCTTCTCTACACTGTCTGTGTACTCTTCTCAGGAAGATTATCCCTTATTCCTGCTTCTATGGGTTCTTCATTCCCTAAAACTAGGTATAGAACATTGCACAACTTCTCTGTTAATTGATCGTTCCTGAGAATGTCATAGAATAATTGAAACCAAAGGTCGACTACATTTTGAGGTTGCTCAGGTTGTCTCAGTGTGACTACAGGGTTTCTAGGTGCAGGGGGTGAAGAAGGGACTTGCACAATATTAGGGTAAACAATAGGTTGTGGGGGTTTCTCTCACATCTCAGGGTTAGGAATATTATGAAATACTTCTATGGCATATATAAAGAACAACTTATGTTTTAGAGGGTCATACCTGTCTTCTTTAGGTGTTGATTTCTGTATCTGAGGTAGTGTATCAACATCAACTCCTGTCTTTGATCCTCCTCGAGTAACGATATTGAGGTTTGGAAATTGTCCTTTAATAAATCTCTTTATTTCTGAATTGACGAGGTTAGTTCCTCGTTGTCATACCCTATCTTCCCATTTTGCAATTAATTTTTGTAGTCTTTAGTTGCATGGCCATTGGTTTTGCAGTGAGAGCACCATGGCTGCCTTGGATGAGGACAATCTCTAGCCATGTGACCTTTCTCATCACAATTATAACAACTTCTTGACCCTCTTCCCCCAATCCTTCCTCCTATGAATTCTCCTCCGGCTCCACCTCCTCGACCTCTTCCCATTCCCCGAGGGTTTTCATTCACCCTGAATGTTTTTCGATCCAACCTGTATGGAAGTGCATCCAACACTATACATTGATTGGTAGTATGTGTGGTAGATGCGCAGAAATCAAAACGTACTTTATTTGGTACTGTTGAATATTTATGCATAATGGGGCACAGTCTCGGCCCATGCCCATGGATTCAAAAAATCTAACAATACTCAACTGCTGGTGCTGCTTGGTTCCTTGGACAAGCATGATATGGGGTGGGGTTATGGAATGGTAAGTTCACAGACACTTGCACAACTCCTCTCATGGGTCCTGGTGAGGGTCCCATCGGATTTTGAGGAGGTCTCATTCCCCTCATTCGTGGACATTCGTTCACCATATGTGCTTCTGTATAAAATTCGGTGCACCAGACCTGTGGTCATCCTGGTTTAGGTATTGTTAGTTCTTGAATTTTTTTTCTGTAAGCACTAATATTTTCCCTTGTAGTTGCACCAAATTTGCATCTTCTAGGGGTCTGGTCACTCTCAGGATCCTAGGGTATCCCTCCATGGCTTCAATCTTCATTGATTGTTCCAAGGCGCCTGTCAAAGTGGCTATCCACAGTTGCGTTAGCGGGATCCGAGTCAGAGGTAATAGTCCCTAAATGTACCATTCCCTTTAATGTTCCTCATGGATTGGATGTGCTAACCTCCCTATAGCATATTTAAACTTCTGGCTGTATTCCCAGGATGATTCACCTTCCCTTTGCTGGATCTCGTGCAACTCAGACAAAGCCTATTGTTCTGACTGATGTAGTTTAAACTCTGTTGTGAACCTTGTTTGTACCTGGTCAAGTGTGAACTCTTGACATTGCATTCTTGGCACTCTTGGATCAATGATATTCATGTACCACTTGAGAGTGTGACCTCTCAAGGTAGTCTGGAACTCAACCAACTTATTCACATCCAGATTCCCTCTAGATATCCAGATTGCTTTGGACAAGAACCAGTGCTGCTCGACATCTTCATATCCCTTACCCCATAATTCTAGGTATCGGGCAATCAAACCTCCCGCCTGACTAGCCATTGCTGATCTCGATGCTCTTATCGAAATGAAACCTAATGGTCCTTCTTTTGATCTACCAGGGGATCCCAATATCCTCCCCGTACTCGCACTTCCTAGATGTGACTAACTAACTAATTGTACCAGAACAAAACTAGCATGAGAAGGTAGTATCGAACTTACCACTTGTATAGAAGACACTTGGGGCATGGGCGATTCAGGGATGGAACCACTGGATTTGAGGCGATTTTCTTTGATCTGGGGGGTCTCGTTTTCTTCCACTGGAATGGTCTCTTCAGCCATATTCCCGATCTTTCCTGGCATCAGGGCTGAATATTCTCTTTCTTCTTCAAGATTCATGGCAGATTCCTCCTCTCTTACGTCGACACCTTCTCCTTCTTATCCAACCTCTTGGGGAATTATTTCTCTCTGCACTTCTCTCTCAATTAATCTTTGATTGGACAGTCTTTCCTGTCTTCTCATCTTCTGCAACTCTTCCATCTATATTTCCTCTACTCTTGGTCCGACTTCTTTCCGCAACTTCTCGGACTGTCTTGCTACTTTCTTGATCTTGCCGCGCCACCACTTCTTAACTATGGTGGATATTTTCAAGGCTCGCTCATATCTTGAGTCCATTTTTTTTTGTCCCCCCCCATTTGTCAAAGAACCCTTCTGCTCTCTCAAGCCATGGCTCTACCCCAGCCTCGCCCTACCTTAAGCGAGGGTGTTTATGTTTCCATATCAGTCGGGGACCTAGTCAACATCCCTTCTTCCATCAAGAAAACTTTAATCCACAGGGGGATTTAACTCAATAGTCTCCTCCTTGCATCTTTCTTGAAATTAGCCTCTGCTCGCGAAAAATATTGGTGTTTATCAATTGAAAACTTGATAATGTATCCTTCTAATGTGGTATTGACCCAAAAATCAATCGCTCGTGTGACTGGACGATCCAGCCGATGAAGTGCTGCAATATTTTCTGTGTCCCAAGTACAGGTCCTCTTGACTCGTTCTTGGAACTCTGGAGCTTCTTGGAGCCTATTTATCTAGTGGAAAACTTCTTCTGGGAACTTAACCCAGAATATCTTGTACTAGTCACTCGATATTTCTGAGTAAAAGACTACTTCACGAGTATCTTCCACAGATTTTCCTCTCAGCTCCACTTCTTTCCATATGAAGGCGTCACAATTTATTTCCCACCATCGATCAATATTAGATCTGTAAATTCACAAAAGAATCCTCCCTAGAGGTTCCCTTTTAATGAAGGTCCCAACAACAGAACCATTTTGTTGGCACAGGTTTGATCAGACCAGGGTCCTTCTCAGGTTACCAACGAAAGGTACCGAATAGTCTAGAGCACTGGCATTTTCGTCTCCTCTGAAGAGAAGAAGTCTCACCCAAAGCACTGCTGAGACAAATAGATAGGGAAGGGAAAGAAAAAGACTTATAAGGATTCATAGAAACTTCAAGATTCATCTCAATCTTACGCAAGACATCTAACTACCAAAAAGATCTGAACTTATGTGTGCAAGAACTGAACCTACTTATGTTGTGGAAAATCAATTAAACACAGAGACATCATATGGAACTTATAATCCATAAATAAGTAATGTAATGGATGATTAAAACATAAGAAAGACACAACATATTTTAAAAATTTGGATCCTTCTTCATATTATCTTCAGATCTTTCTTCATTTACAAACTCAGAGACACACAATAATGCTCTATTAAAGACTCCTGGCTCTAGACTCATGTCGTAGAGATCTAACTCTCAAAATGGTGTACAAATTACATTACAGACTCAAAACTCGACTTAACCCCACTGAAAATACTAACAACAACAAAAACCTTTTTACAATCATATTCAACCCTATATATAAGCTAGTTTGTGTCTTCTGTCTTTGCTTGCACATTTTCTTGTTCTGTTGCAACCACTTTTTCTTTGCTGGTGTTGCGCTTTCCTTTTTGTAAATGATTTATGTTGCTTTTCCTTTCTCTGTTGTCCCGCTTCTTCTAAAGCTTGTGCAACTAGCACTAGGCCAAAACTTGCGCAATTCCTTATCCCAAAAATGAAGGGCCCAACATGTGTAACATAATTCCTTCTTTTAATTTTCAGGACTCGTAGCACACCACATTATCTTTTTGAGAGAGGAATCCACCGAGCCCTTCCTTGCATGCATTGGTTCACACCACAAAATATTCATCTGGATCTGCAATATTTAATACTAACAAAATTGTCAAAATGTCTTTCAACTGTTGAAATCTCTCTTCAAACTCGAAAGTCCATTCAAATTTCACTCCCTTCTTTGACAAATAAGTGATTGTGATTACAATCTTTGAAAATCCTTTTATGAATATTTGGTAATAACTGGAAAGACCCATGAATGATCTAAACTTTGTCACATTTGTTGGTGCTATCTATTCTCTAATGGACTCTATCTTCTCGGGATCAAATTCTATCCCATCGAATGAAATAATATGCCCCAAGTAGTGAATCTTCTTTTGATAAAATATTCACTTACTTAGATTGGAATACAACTTCTGCTCTCTTAAAATTTTTAAAACCATTCTCAAATGGTACTCGTGTTCTTCTTCTGTCTTTGAGTAGATGAGTATATAATCCAGGAACACAATCAAAAACTTGTTTAGGTATTCCATGAACACTCCATTCATCAAGCACATGAAAACAACTGGGGAATTTGATAGCCCAAATGGTACTAATGTAAATTCACAATGCCCACATCTTGTTTTGAACATTTTATTTCTGATAGATTCTTCCTTTATCCTCACTTGATGATAACTTAATATCAACTCAATCTTGGAAAATATTATTTCACCTTTCAGTTGATTAAATAGTTCATTGAACCTTGGCAAAGGATATTTGTTAGTTATGGTGACCTTATTCATCCATCTAAAATCAATGA
>ML832612.1:0-24116 GCA_009831015.1 Picea engelmannii
GTGGAAATGAATACAATCCTTGATGGACTACCTGATGATGTCAAGGAAAATATAGGTGAATATAATTCTGCAAAGGAACTTTGGGACAATATGAAAGACCTCTACTCAGAATAAAAGTCTAATGAAGCAATTCAATCAGAACAAAGTTTAGTCTACAACAATTCTAGTGATGAAGATTCTTTTGAAGAATACTCAGAAATTGAAGAAAAAGTCAATCTTGAAGCTGAGCTTGAGTGTGCTTTGGATGATTTGAGAAGATATAAACAAAGGTGTAAACAACTAAAGGATCAACTTAAGACTGTTGAAAAATTCAAGAAAGGGACTAAAGCCCCTGATAAAATTGTTAGTCTACAAAGAATTCCTTCAAACAAATTTGGCCTTGAATATGAACAAGTACACATGGTTAAAGGTTCAAGTCCTATTAATCAGATTGATTTTGAAGATTACATGTGTTTTGATGATACCTCCAAAGAATCTGATCATCCTCCCATTAATATGTATCAAATCAAAAGAAAAGATACATAAGACATTCCTATCAAGGATGAAGAGGAATACTCATCCATCAATAAAGGAAAATACTCTCCACAATATTCCGATTGCAATAATGTTGATATTAAAATCTCCCCTGCAAGTAAAGAGAAAGATTTAGATACAATAGAAGAATGTTATGTTAGAATTTATCCCATGAAAGAAGTAGAAGAGAAACTATCTAAGGTCAAATAGAAAGTTGATTGGAGTCTTTATGAATACCACCATGACCATGATTATTCAAACTATAGTTTTCTTCATGACTACACTAAATAATTTCTTGAAAAGAGTCAAAAACATTTATTGGAAATAAAGGAAATGCTCAAAGACAAGGAAACAATCATATATGAGAAAAATATTCAGCTAGAAGAGAAAGAAGAGGAGATTGAGATATTAAAGAATGAAATCAATCAAGTAAAAGAAGAAAAAAAGGAAGATGATGAACTTAGCAAAATCCTTGGAGATCTAAAAGAACTAAGAGAAATCAATGTCAATCTGAAGACCCAACTTCAAGAAACCAAAAGAAGAGAGGAGGTAGTGAGGAAACAATTTAACAAAAGGGAAGAATCATGTCATAAGCTAGAAGCAGAAGTTTTGAATCTTAGAAATAAGGTTGAGAAGTCAAACACCCAATTCAAGTTCTTGAATAACTCTATGATCTTATATGAGATCTTGGATAGTCAAAGATCACCAAATGACAAATCCGATCTTGGCTACAACAAGGAAGAAATTAGTAATCCTAAGAAACCTGATGCAAGTCCTTCATTTGTAAAAGGTGAATATAGGTCTGATGCAAGTCTTTCATCTATAAAAATGGAAATCAGGTATGACACAGGTCCTTCATGTTCAAAGAATGAAAGCAACATTACAATATTTAGAAGATCAGATCAAGGAAGACATGATGAAGCTATTCATACACATCAAAGTAATTTTAGAAGAGAGACACCTTCATGGATGAATCAAAGGAAGTATGAGAATGTATTTAATGGTTATTGTTTTTCTTGTAATGAATTTGGTCATAAATCCTTGGATTGTAGGCATCATGGAAGAAAACAAATTGGTAGGTTCAACAACAATATAAGATGTTGGAACTGCAATCTTGTTGGACATATTGCTACACATTGTTACACTTTATCTCTGAGGAGAGATGTGAAGGATACACTCATTCATAAGAAGATCCTTACAATCAAGCTCTGAAGGCATTTTTATGATAAATATGAATTCCAAAACCCTAGACATCCAAAAACCTAACCCCAGGAGATGAAGTGCCAAAAGTCATGTGGGCCTTGTTGGGGTAAGTTAGTACATTAACTTCCTAGCGTCGTAACGTTTGCATACGATCTCCATTTTAGGCATGTGATAGCCTATTGGAAAGGTATTTTAGAGAACTATGCATTTTGTTATCAAAATTTGACTATGTCTGTAGTTTAACTGTGGCAAACCAAGAAAACATTGTTTAGAGCCCCAAAATGGCCTTGAAAGTACAAAACGATGTACTGACATGAAAGCTTCCAAAATAAGCTAGTTGGAATAGGTAGGAGACCACCAATACCCACCTAGATGTTTTGTAGGGATTTAGGATAGCCTTGTATTTGAAGAATCCATAATTACAAATAAATTTCTCCATTACAGAGAAATGTGTTGAATTGAAGACTGTCAAGATGAGCTAGTTGGAATTTGGAATAGGTGGGTGGCCACCAATATCCACCTGGATCAATCCTCCTCCCTTAGGAAGCAATTATATCCATTGTGTTGAGTGCTTGAGGAAGAGGGGAAATCATTTTCTGAATATGAACCTTGGTGAGTTGCATTCCTTGATGGAGTGTTAGAAAAACAGTATCATGAAGCAATAAAATAAAACAAATGTAGAAATAAAACACAAAAGATACACAATACAATAGAGATACAGATATATGTGGTTCAGCCAATGTGGGCTATGTCCATCAAAGAAATTTCCAGGTACTTCCTTTATTATTATCAAACAAATGAAGGGATACAACCTACAACACACCCACTATAACTTCCTCTTCTTTCTCTCATAGTCTCCTCTCTCAGAATATATTATTCACAAAATGATACATAGCCGCCATACATTTCTCTCATAAAAAGAGGGTTTCCTTCTATGGAAAAAAACCATAACATAACTTCTACCGTCAGATTTGTGACCTTATAATGAACGATCCATATTTACAATGAAATTACAATATACATTTACAAGGCAATTTTTCCTTCAGGGGCCCGCTTGCCCCCAGACCTCGTAGAGGGCGTAACCCCCCTCTTCACTCCCTTACATGGAGGAGTGTACATTATTCCGGGGTATAAATCCTTCATGGGGTATAAACATGCCTGAAAACAAAGACCTCTAAGTTAGGAAGATAATCACGCTACACAACCAACAATCTACCACTTGGAGACTGATCTCAACAACTCCATTGTTGTTGTATATGTTGGACTATGATCCTTCTTAGACCCAGAAAATTTATCATCTTCATCTCCATTCTTGAATACCAACTGAAACTGATCAGGAACTCAGTTTCTCCCTGGTTACTCCCTTAGTTAACATGTCTGCAGGATTATGGCTAGTGTGTATCTTTTCCAACTTTAAATGCCATTTTCAAAGATAGATCCTGTTGGAGCCGCCTTTATTTTTGGGGCTGTCACATTTTTCATTTTTGATACTTGAAATCTAAAGTTGATTTTCTTTTTCCTGTCGAGAGGACGAGACCTCTGAAACCTTGTCACATAAAAAGTGATGCCTTTCTACTCTTTAAAAAAAGTGCACTTTCGTAATAATGTTTGCTCCTTTTTGTTGTGCTTAGGGACCTCGCAAGTCGGATATTATTATCCATAAGTTCACACGTCCCAAGTCGCGAAACGATGAAGTCGTTTTATATTTTCACTCAAGACAGTAATCAGGGTAAAATCTTTAACTCATGATTAGACGTCATTGGGGTTTCATGCCTCGGCGTTCGCCAAGTCCGAAGCCTTATTTTTACAGCCCCGAGAGCTGAGAACGCGAAGTCCTTTTTGATAACCCATGTCGAGGATCAAAGGAAAAACTATAACCATGGTAAAAGTTGTTCTCAGCCTTTCACCATTCGGCGTTATCTTTTTCGAAGTTTCCAGCTTCTAAACCCCGACTCCCGAAGTCGCGAGGAAATTATCACATGATTAATTAATCGCCTAATCCAAGATTTCCTTCCTCTTAATTAAGTTTTAATTATCGCCATCTCCCGACTTCGCGACTCGGCATGCTAATTTCCCAGAAAATTGTCTTCGAAGTTCTGAGTTGCAATGTGGCGAACAAAATGATGATAAAATTAATTACGCCCCAAATCACGGTTACCGTTAATTAAGCCAAAATCGGTCCTCGCAATCTCGCAAGTTGGAGACTCAAAATGTTAAAAGAAATTCCACGATGTAGCGAACATCGAGAAATTGATTAATGTTGGTAAGATTTGATAATTTAAGATAAAGCAAGATATATCCCACGCCTCGAGGCTTGCACGTTTCCCGAGATAACCATTTTCTCTCCATACTTCGACTGACTGTCAAACCGCCAGAAATTTATGACATTTATGGAGAAGTAGGGTAAATCCACGCATATAAGATCGGATTTTCCGTAATTAATTTGTTTCTAATTACGATTTGACATGCTTATTTCAAAAAGTACCAAATTTTCAAATATATATAAGAGTTTCATTTTATTATAACGAAAGCATTTTCATAAGCACGCAGAGCTCGTCATTTCTGAGTGAACTGATTTCTGCATGTATACGCAGTTCTATCGCAGAAGGGCGAAAACGCAAGCTTCGAATATGGCTCCACGGAAAGTAGCAAAGGCGAATGTCGAGGTCACAGGACAAGGCTTAGACAATGTCTCCGACACTTCACTCCAGAGTGTCGACTCGGTCCCCAGATGGTCTTTTGTTTCGGACATTCTGCAATCAGAATTAGTGAATTATTCAGACTCAGACGATAATGAAAAGGATGACCTGAACACTAAATACAAGATAGTTGTCCAATCCGGAATGCACAAGATAACAGCCAGACCACGGTTTCTCCCCTATTATGACATGATCCGATGGGATTTGGATCACATAGACCTACCCACCAGGACTATCATGAACCAGCAGCGGGTCACAGTCAGGACTTTTAGGCCAGAACATATCCAAACCATGTATAAGCTCTCGACGACGTCTGAATACACATATGGTGCTGAATTCCTGGAGGAATTCAAAGAAAAGGAGTGCACACAATATGATAAAACCATGCCTGGTTTGATAAAGGATTGGGTTTCGCACACCGCGAAATTCAGAGCAAATGACCAGGGCATTTATTCAATCGCTTCGTTGGAGCCACAGTATAAGTATGTGGAAATGATGACATGCCGACCATTTGGGAGGGAGGACACATTGCATTTCTTCATTGCGTGGGTGCCTCTCATGTTTCGGGTAGCAGAAGGTTGCTCGTTTAATTGGGCAAAGATACTCTCGGACAGTTTGGCCACCGGGTCACAGAATATCGGGAGCAGAACGCAAGTGGGAGGTCGTCCTCATTTTTCATGTCCGCATATATTATGGATGCGATATGTTCCATGACACCATTCCCCTTGATGAGTTGGGCTTGGAATCCGGCCAAAGACAGGCCCGTACATGTATATCACGAAAAGCTATGGGAAAATAAAGCGGACAATTTCATATACGAAATTTTCAACTGGGTGATGGTGCCCCTGCACATCGCCATTTTTGGTCACCCACCACCTCGTATCTCAGACAACATTGCTACAAATATGAGTGGTATAGCAGAATGGTATGTGGAGGTATATTTCTCCTACTTCAGAGTGTTCAGGGCTATTGTTCCCCTACTTGCACTACCATTGTTCATCCCCGACAAGATGGCTTGTCGCGAAGTCGCCCGACAAACAGTGATTGGCGGGGTGAGTAAAGAAATCAAAGGATCTTCAAAGAAGGTGTGGCCATCTTTTCCCATTCGGTTAAATTCTTATTCTTTATTGGATTTCGGGCATGCCAAAGCCAAGGTTGCAGCCCTGGAAGACCTGAAGTTGGTCTCCATCGAATATAAAAAACATGATCCTTAGAGAATTGTGAGCAACCATTTAGCTAATTGTGGGCTAAAGAGGTTTGAACATGAGATTTCACCCCTGGATGACATTTTCTGAGGGGCGAGGTCTTATGAGGAAGAGTTGGCTCGGATCCGATCCTTAGCACCCGAAGACACAGCCTCTGTATTGAAATTTTAGGAACACAGACTAAGTTGTCTTCCTGCTGTGTTGCGAGGAGGGAGTCCAGGCATTTCCGAGATGGAACCGAAGGATACTGAAGGCCCTAAAGATGCAGCTCCTAAATCAGGAAAACGCCAGGATGAGGGGAAACAAACAAAGAAGCCCGAAGCAGAGGCACAGACTCCAGACCCTCCAAAGAAACAGAATCCGAAAACTGAGACAAAGACCCCTGAACCTATGAAGAAGCAGGACCCGGTCGACACCCCACGAAAAGTAGCGAAACAAATCGGGGAACACATCACTTCTGTCACCCCCTTGCAGTCGATGCAAGGAAATATAGAAGAAGGATGGATTTTCAATGAGGAATTGAGGCCCATAAGAGCATAGGAACTTCCTCCAAACGAGTTTTTCTTTGATAAAAAGAGAAAAGCGGTAGTAAAGAGGGAATTCTACCATTAGGGAGAGTCAACCGCTAAGAAATACAAAGTCATGATCGACGGAAAGAATAAAAAGAATGAGCAATTCACCACTGATATCGCAGGGATGCTAGGAGTGTATGCATCGGCGAATCAAGTTTCAGTTGGGCTTTTAAAGAACCAACTCAATAGGAAAAATCGCCTGATCAGGACTCTCGAGGCCAAATTGGCCTTGGCCTCAGAAAATGCTCAAGGCTAGGTGAGCGCAGAGATAGAACTGGCCCGACTGGCTGATAAAAATGAGATAGAGGTGCTTAAAACCAAGCTCGAACAAGCGCATTTAGTGTTCCGAGATGGTCAGATACAGGCGGGCCAACAAAGGACTATGATTGCAGAGCTGTAGGCTCGGGTAGAGATCGTTGAAAGCAGGATGATCGACATTGAGGGGTTTAAATCTTGAGCGATCGAGATTCGAAACAGAATCTCTTCTGCACAACAGAATTTTCTCGCCAAAGTGGGAGCGATCCGGGAGAATTGTCTATTGATGAATCAGGTTTCCAAGAACCTGACTGTCAGAGAGAGGGATGCTGAAGTGGCTCGGGTCACCTTCTAAGAGGCGGTGATAGCCATGAACAACAAAGTTTCGATAGGTTCTTCCAGACTCCCCATCCCAGAACAAACCAGAGGTAATATTCTGTTGAAGGATTGGGAGCACAACATTGCCCTGGGCAAGGAACAAGCCCAAAAGGTAACCAATTCATTAGAAGAAGCCTTCAATTCTATAGATGGCGAGCTGTTGGGTATGGATAGTGGAGGTGACACAAAAAAATTGATGCAAATGAATGTGGAACAGATCTCACTTGATCTGAAAGAGAAGGATGAGAGAGATTCGACCGATATCTCTCAGATAGATAGGGTGGACATGGCCCGAGTTGATAAGCACTTGATCCAACCCAGCGCACAACTAAGTGCCCTCGACATCATCGATGAACAAATGGGGGACAAGCTGCAGCAGTTAGCCCGAGAATGTTACTTCGCCGAGGCCAGCTGTCAAGCGGAACCTTCATGACTCGTATCTCAGCTTGTGGAAAGATGTATCGCCTGCACCGAGTCCGCGCGAAGACGAGCACCTGGAACTAAGTGAAGACAGAATAGGGGAGATGGAGTGAGTTCTCTCTCCTATGTCATAACTGAAATTTTTGTGACTATTGAGATTCTACCTGCTTTGCAGAAATTGTATAAATATACCCCAGAGAGAAATACACCTGGCTGGACCCTTTTTGAGTTATTTGTAATAGAGTTTTTACATTGAGAGTTAATACAAGAATATCTGGAGATTCTCAATTCCGTCACTTCTGTATCACAAGTTTGCTTCCTTGTATCTCATTTTTATATTTCAATTCATATTCATAATTGATGTGCTTCGTTGTAATTTAGTACAACCACTACTATAACGAATGATTTTGGGTTTTCTGTAATTTTTTATTGCCTTTCCTCTGCACCAGCTATCAGCTGTGTAAGACCAATCTGCAGTTTCGGAATTCGACATATATTCTCTGTTACATTGGTTATTTTCTTACATATTTTCCTCTCCCGTTTATGTTGTGAGTTTTCCACTGGTTGGAACTTTACTTTGTAAATGGCTAAATGTTTTTCTCCCATCTCACCCCTTTTATAAAGATATGATACAGTTATGGGAACAAGCCTTAGATTTGCATCTATATGTTACTTCTGCAACTGTAAGTTCTCTTTTATAAGATCAAATTGAGACAACACTTAATCTTTCCTAAAAGTCTTTTATATATTTACTGTTCCCCCATGACAGTCCCTATACCAACTCAACCTAACATCGAACCTGGATTATTGAACCAAACACACATCACCCTAAACCTTTTCAACACTATCCTTAAAACAACAACTAACTGGGTCGAACTTGAACAATCATGGGCAGCCATTGAACGAGACATAAATATTCAGGAACAGTTCGAAGCCAGACAACCCCAACGAAGAAATATCCCTTAGTTTCTTTCACCGAAGGTTGACCCCCTCCCTGCTCCATATCCTAACCACCTTTGGATGCCTTGACACTGTACTTTTGAGCCTTAAGTACAGACTCAGGAACAACATCTTACTGGCACCGTTGTCGGGGACCGAAGTTATGAAATCTTTTTCCCTGGGAAAATGACATTTGTTTTTCGTTGAAAGTGTTACCCTTTGATGGTGAACAAAGAATACACACCTTTTAAGGCTTTTTATCTTTCACTTGGCGACTCCACGAAAAAATAAACTGGCATTCAGTCGAAGGAATACCAGACAAAACCCGGATGGTGAGAATATTACGCCCGTTACCGATCCCGAAAAAATTCTAAAAGTGAGAGGCTCTTTCAAGCCTACCGTTGCTGTTTACCAACTTGCAATCCCATCACCGAAGGCCGAGAGTCCTTCCGAACCCTCAAACTCGTTCAGTCCTTTCTTTGACGCTAAACATTCAATGCCCATCTGCTCCGAAATTAGGAGTGAGATTCATCCAACAGTCCCTTTAGTACAAAGAGGAGAGGGCCCTCTTGAAGGTTCATCAGATTTTAAAATACCATCTTATCTTCAGTTGAATTTCCCGACTTCTCCAAATCCTAAAGAGTGTGTTACACACTCATTTCCCACACCTGTTGGTTTTCCCGATTCCATCTCTTGCAAGTACGAGGAACCAACTCCTCGCGTTCCTTATCCTTCCTCATCAGAGTCTCCTCTTAGCGAAGGAAATAAAAATTCCCTGTTATTTTTTGAAAACCCCCTTTATAAATTTCCACAAACAACGATGGTAGCCGCTGGAGGAGGAGGTGGATGGTTTATAGGAGGAGGAGGAGGGTTTGGAGGAGGTGGAGGAGGTGTCCCTCTAGGAGGAGGTGGAGGAGGAGTCCCTCTAGAAGGAGGTGGAGGAGGAGTCCCTCTAGGAGGAGGTGGAGGTCAAGGGCCTCCCCCCCCTCCCAGAGTTTTTGTGAAAGTTGCAGCCCGATACGCCCCTTTGGTGTTTCCCATCCCCCTACACGATCTTCCATAAAACTACATAAAGAATTTACTGAAATTCACTGGGGAGGGAGATCTGACCGCTGTTGAACATATTAACTTCTTTGACCAATTCGTAGATATCTTCAGTATCGAGCACGAGGATGTATATTCGAGACTCCTTGTCCAAACTTTTGAGGGTCAGGTCCGAACTTGGTTTCGAAGCTTACCCACAACTTCTATCCCTTCATATGATGCTTTGGAAGATGCTTTCCTCAGACAATGGGGCGAGCGAAAATATCATCTTTATTATCTAACCGAATTTGGGTCTTTGAAGAAAAAGAACTTAGAATCAGTCATGGAATTCATTCTGAGATTCAACAAACTGTACAATAAAATCCCAGCTGAAGTCAAACCATCCCAACCCATGGCCAAAGTGACTTTCACCGGAGCTTTCGAGCCGGATTTCGCATTACTTTTGCGAGAGTGAAGGGGAGCCACCTTAAACTGTATGCAGGACGATGAGGTAGAAATAGAGTCTAACATGATGGCTTCGGGTAAACTTAAAGCTAGATTAGAGGCTGGAAACTGAGAGCCCAAGCGCTTTAGAGAACAAGTAGGCCCTTCAGGGTCCAATAGGTCCTCAGACGATAGGGTGGACGATATGGCCAGAGTGATTAAAGAGTTTTCGAATAAAATAACCCGGATGGAACTCAAACATGCCAAGTCTGACTCTTACCCCAAAAAATATTTCAGAAAAAATCAAAACCATCCTAATCAACAAAGACCAATAAAAAAGGAAGATCAAAAAATACAAGCTCCCTTGAAGAATGAAAATTTTATAGGAGCTAACGATTTTCAAGACTTCGAGGACTCGGATAATGATGTCACAAACTTCGGTGATGACTGTAGTCAACCATATCTGACTTGCGAAGACTACAAAAATTCTCTAAATACGCCAAAGCTGCCAAATGAGAGTGAGGAGGGTGACTACACCGAGATCTGTAAATCTCAACCAGAAACTGAGATAATGATGGCTGATTTTCAACCAAAGTATAATCTAAGATCTAAGAATAAGCCCACCTCCACAATACAACCCAAGAAAATCCTTCAAAGAGGCCAAGCTTATGATCCTCCCTCAGACGAGACCCCACTACCCAACAACAAAACTAGAAAGGTAAGCACTCAAGAATCCGAGGTAGAAAAAGTTGGAACTCAAACACAGCCAATTGAACCCGTAAATGAAGCTACATCTGCAACTAACACCACGAATGATAAAGCTGTCCAAACAAACAGGTCGGAAAGGAAGAATTCAGAAGTCACGACCAGAGAAACAGACAAGGTGAGCGGAGCTTTCAGTTTCGAAAATGAGTTAAACAAAATTAAGATACCAATCCCTTTAGTGGAATTAGCGAAAACCCCTGTTTATCGCAAACAAATTACCAAAATGATAGGTGTCTCCGAACTAGAAATCCACTTTGATGTTATAAACTTGGAAGATGATAGACCTAACATCACTTTTGGTCCCCATTTTGAAGGGTCCAAAGACAACATCGCTCCCTTTTATATTACCCTGAACGTACATGATCAGTTGTTGCATAATTGTATGTTGGACTCCGGAGCTTCCCATAATGTTATGACCAAGATTATAATGGAGAAGCTAGGTCTCCAGATCACAAGACCTTATGGAAATTTGTACTCTTTTGATTCGAGGAAGGTTAAATGCATGGGTATGATAAAATATTTGGTAGTTACCCTAGCACAGGTCCTTGTTAAAAGTATCTTGATGGATGTGGTTATCGCCGATATTCCCCCTAAGTACAACATGCTTTTATCTAGGTCATGGGGGACCAAGTTAGGAGGTTCTCTCCAGTTAGACATGACTTATGCCACAATCCATGTGTTCGGTGGCCAGTTCACTCATTTATACAAAGAAACAAGATTAGCATATACGGTCAGTGACCCTAAAAACCCGCACAACTTCCCTATTTACATTGCAGACCAAGATCTGGGAAATTGCATCTTGTCTTTCGATGATGGTCTAGATGGTTGTCCAGAGGAGATCGATACAAAGCAAGAAGAGTTAAACCCCATGACAGAAGATTTGTGTAACACAGGTATTTGGAAAATGTATTTTGACGGTGCTTCGTCTTCTGAAGGGGCAGGCACTGGAGTGCTTTTGGTACCACCTGAAGGTAAGTTCATTGTTCATTTCTCCTACCATTTACAGTGGGACATATATTACACTAATAACGTGTGCGAGTATGAAGAATTGATCTTGGGGTTAGAGGTTGCCAAAAAGATAAATATAAAAAACTTGGAGGTCTATGGTGATGCATAATTGATAGTACAACAAGTAAACCGTCAGTGTCTAGCCAGGAATCCCAAACTAAGAGCGTATATAAATTGCGTTTGGGATCTCGTGGAAATTTTTTTCTCATCCATAAATATCCATTTTATCCCTCGCGCAGAAAATTTACATGTTGATGCATTGGCAAAGGCAGCTTCAACCTTCTCTCCTCCCACGACCTTCAAACTAAAGTACCACATTGAAATTAGGTACAAACCCTCCATACCAGACAATATCTAACACTGGAAAGTCGTCGAAGATGATGAACAAATTAGGAAATTCCTTATAGCAGTAGGCGAATTCTCTGAAACCCACACTGACCAAGAAAATCAGAATGATTGTATGTGGATTATGCAAGAAGGAGAGGACCCTGAAATCTTCCGAGAAAAAATTGCGGATCACCGTATGCTGGTCCTTAAAGGCAATCATATTCCCAAAGGATTGATTCCTTTGGAAAGAATTTTTGATCAGAAAGATGTACCTGTAAAGACCACTTTGCAGCCCCAGCCAGAAGAAGTAGAAGACTGTGATATAGGAACCGAAAAAGAACCCTGGATGGTAAAAATATCGAAATTCCTCCCTCCCAAAACGAAAGTGAAGTACAAAGACTAACTCAGACAATATAAATATGTTTTCGCCTGGTCCTATGATGAATTGAAAATGTATGACACTTCCATTATTGATCACAGGATACCTTTGAAGCCTGGGGTCAAACCGTTTAGGCAAAAGATTAGGCAAATTAACCCCATTATGTTACCCATGATAGAAAGGCAAGTTAAAAAACTCTTGGACGCGAAAATAATCGTACCTCTAAGATACTCGGACTGGGTAGCTAACCTAGTTCCAGTCAGGAAAAAGAACAGGGAGATCATACTATGTGTGGATTTCCGAAACCTAAACAAGTCGTCTCCCAAAGATAATTACCTGCTGCCCAAGATGGACCACATTTTACAAAAGGTTGTTGGAGCTAATCGAATGTCAATGATAGATGGTTTCTCTGGTTATAATCAGATCGCTATGAATGAACAAGACAGGGAAAAAAATGCCTTCACCACACCCTGGGGTACTTTCATGTATGACAAAATGCCTTTTGGTTTGATGAATGCAGGGGCCACTTTACAGCGAGCTATGGACATCGCTTTCATGGGTGAAAGGGACAAGTTCATAGTCATTTACCTTGATGATCTGACGGTTTTTTCTAAAACTACGAAGAACATTTGGTGCATCTAAGACAGACGTTCGAAAAGTGCCGCAAGTTTGGTCTATCCCTGAATCCAAAGAAGTTACATTTCGCTATGCGGGAAGGTAAGATTCTGGGCCATGTCGTATCTAAGGAGGGAATCAGGATTGATCCTAAGAGGATTGAAGTGATAGATACTATCACTATCCCTAGAAATATAAAAGAAATTCAATCATTCTTAGGAAAGATAAATTTTCTATGAAGGTTCATTCCCAATTTCGCTGAGATTGTCAAACTGATTACATGAATGTTGAAGAAGGATAGCGGGGTAAATTGGACCACCAAGGCCAGGGCGTCATTCACACATATTAAAGAAGTCATAAGCGAGGCACCTGTGTTAGCAAGTCCAGATTATCTGAAAGATTTTCTCATCTTCTCTTTTGCTTCTGAACATACCATCGCCGCAGTACTCTTGTAGAAAAATGAAGAGGGGTTCGAACAGCCGATAGCATTTTTCAGCAAAAGCCTCAGAGATGCAGAACTGAAATATGACATAATGGAAAAACAAGCATACACAATGGTAAAAGCATTGAAATCATTTAGGACCTATGTGCTACATTAAAAAATAATCACATATGTGCCCACCAGTTCTGTAAAAGACATATTGGTACAGCCGGATAGTGACGGAAAACGAGGGCGATGGCTCGCTAAAATACAAGAATTCGATCTGGAAGTCAAGATGACTAAATTGATAAAGGGGCAGGGTCTAGCCAAACTCTTAGCTGAGTCGAATCTCAGAGCTCTTGATATTAATTGCCTCCAATAAGAAGACGGAGACACACACCTGCACGAGCTGGATGACCAGACAGATCCAAGCAAAATCGAGGAAAAGTTCATATCGTCAGGCTGGTATAAAGACATAGTGTTCTACTTATTGAACCTGAAATGCCCAACTGAACTATCACCGACCAAGTGTAGAACTTTAAAACTCCATGCTGTAAAATATTGCATCGCCGAAAACTAGCTATACTGGAAAGATCCACTCGGGTTCCTGCTAGTCTGTTTGGTTGAGTCAGAAACTCCATGGGTTATAGAGGAATTTCATGAAGGGGTCTGTGGAGGAAACCATGCATGGAGAGATACAACCTATAAGATTTTGAGAGCTGGATACTATTGGTCGAAATTATTTTCAGACGTCAATGCCAAAGTACGCGCGTGCAACCCTTGTCAAATATTTGCTGGTAAACAGAAACTCCCTGCACTACCACTCGTTCTCGTCAAAGCTGAAGCTCCATTTCAACAATGGGGTCTAGACTTCATAGGGGAAATTAATCCTCATTCCAGTGCTCAGCATAAATGGATCCTAATAGCTACGGATTATTTTACTAAATGGGTGGAATCCATTCCAACCAAAAGGGAAACAGACTCGGTGGTGATTGATTTCTTGGAAGATAACATCTTGTCAAGATTTGGGTGTCCCCGAAAGATAGTCACCGATAACGCCTAGGCTTTCAAATCTATGGTTATGATCAGCTTCTGTCAGAAGTATAATATCGTTCTCATCCATTCTACTGCATATTACCCCTAGGGGAACGGATTGGCCGAATCATCTAACAAGAGCCTAGTGAACATAATCAAGAAAGTACTGGATGAAAATAAAAGGTCTTGGCATGTGCACTTGAAATACACATTATGGGCAAACTACATCAGCACTAAGAGGTCTATCGGCATTTCACCGTTTCAAATGGTCTATGGGACAGAGGCGGTACTACCTATAAACCTGGCGCTACCAGTGATGAAGCTATGGAAGGATCAAAATGAAGAACCCAATCATGTAACCAGGAGAATTAACGAGTTGATCGAGGTTCAACAACATAGAGTTTAAATCGATGAAAAAATGCAGAAGTACCAGGATGAGATGAAAGCATTGTTTGACCTCAAGGCAAAAGACAGGGAATTCCTTCCAGGTGACTTAGTACTAAGATGGGATGTGAGAAAAGAGGAAGCCACGAAGCATGGTAAATTTGACCACCTCTGGTATGGACCATTCAGGGTCTCGGCTCTAGAAGGAAAAAATTCCTTTCTACTGGAAAACATCGACGGCGAATTCCTCAGCGCCCCTGTCAACGGGCGATATCTGAAACATTGCATGACATAATAGTTGTCAATATATATATATATATATATATATATATATATATATATATATATATATATGTATGTATATAATAAAATAAAATAAAATTTGTGTACATACATGCATTTTTATTACCCTTTGGACTTCCTATTTTCTTCTGTTCATAATTTTTAGACATATTTCGAATAAAGTTCGTGTTTTCTTTTTACAGGATTCAGCTGCTTGCAAAGCTAGTAGGAAGACTAATTCGCAAGTCGGTGTCAGGAATAAATCGGCATGAAACAAGTGATATCTAAAAGTAGCTTCATAATGCACAAAGAAAGTGAAAATAAAAGGTAAAGGTGAGCTTTCTCAATACACATGTTATGAAAGACTGTTAAAGTAAACCAAGGTAACGTCATTCAAACTACAATATTGGCTAAAGTGTTAGATAACAGGATTATTGCTTGGCTTGGTAACCTTTGATTTAAATTGGTTTGAATGATACACTAAAACTAAGAACAATCAGTCAAAAGTAACCATCCCCAAAGACATCTACAAGATCCAGTCTCGAACTGTTTTGACCTTCTGTATTTTCGATCAATAAATCACTACCTTGTATCCTGCCTGTTTCCGGGTCTAACTTTTGACGAGCTTCCATCTTTTCATTTCATTACGAAGGAATAAAAGTTTTCGTTTTAGCCTCCTGAGTCTCAAAACAGATTGTGAAAAGAAAGCGGGTCTCCACAACTACTTGATCCCCTGCTAAGCGAAGGAACGTTTAGAGCGATCCTAACTTTCCTAGTTTTTTCAACAGCATCGGAAGAATCAAAGCTTGCTGAAACAGGATTCCCCTTAAAAAATTATTTTCCCTGTCTCCCTAAGAACGAAGGTGTTGTGAAGGTCAAGGGAAGATTGGTATCGAGTAATCAAAGTAAGTTGACAGACCTCTAATGCAAAATATTACACAGATATCAGCCCTGATACAAACTGATTGCCCCCATCTTCGCGCTCAAAAAACAAATTATAAGACAGGTGGTGAAAGGAAATTCAGAAATGATTGCCCCCACCTAGTCCAGGAAGACGATGAAAGGAAATTCAGAAATGATTGCCCTCGTCTTAGCATTTAAATGCATAAATAATTTCTGAAGTGGTGAAAGAAAATTCAGTAAAAGGGGCCAGATAACTTCACCGGGGTACTGAACAGGCTCGCTGGCAGTGAAGAAATGTCTAAGATATCTGTAAGGCTGTTATACATGAATATAATTCTACTCTGGTGACCAATGCTTTCTAAAAACCTGATCCACATCCCAAATTCAGATGGGACTTCCCGATTAAAAAAATATATAATCTCATTCTTTTGATACAAGCCGAGAACCACAAGATCTATTGACTCTCCTAGGGTCGTTTCGATTGTCTTAAAACATACCCAAAGTTGGTAGTGGGAAAGGGAAAATTGTGAAAGGGACTACAGGTGTGTTTGAAAGGAGTATCTGATTTTGAAAAAACTTCTCGAGGTAAAGAACGAAGTCTTTCCCCCCCTTCGATCCTTTTCCCTTGGAATTTTTCCCCCTGATTGAGCTTTGAATCCATTTACCCAATATTGGCACGTGGTCTACTATTCTTCCTGCCTCACAGGAAGACGGGATCCCTAGTTGGAGCCTATGTTGGAGCCGCCTTTGTTTTTGGGGCTGTCACATTTTTCATTTTTGATACTTGAAATCTAAAGTTGATTTTCTTTTTCCTGCCGAGAGGAAGAGACCTCTGAAACCTTGTCACATAAAAAGCGATGCCTTTCTACTCTTTAAAACAAGTCCACTTTCGTAATAATGTTTTCTCCTTTTTGTTGTGCTTAGGGACCTCGCAAGTCAGATATTATTATCCATAATTTCACACGTCCCGAGTCACGAAACGACGAAGTCGTTTTATATTTTCACTCAAGACAGTAACGAGGGTAAAATCTTTAACTCATGATTAGACGTCATCGGGGTTTCACGCCTTGGAGTTCGCCAAGTCCAAAGCCTTATTTTTACAGCCCCGAGAGCCGAGAACGCGAAGTCCTTTCTGATAACCCATGTCAAGGATCAAAGGCAAAAATCTAACCATGGTAAAAGTTGTTCTCGGCCTTTCTCCATTCGGCGTTATATTTTTCGAAGTTTCCAGCTTCTAAACCCCGACTCCCGAAGTCGCGAGGAAATTATCACATGATTAATTAATCGCCTAATATAAGATTTCCTTCCCCTTAATTAAGTTTTAATTATCGCCATCTCGCGACTTCGCGACTCGGCATGCTAATTTCCCAGAAAATTGTCTTCGAAGTTCCGAGTTGCGATGTGGCGAACAAAATGATGATAAAATTAATTACGCCCCAAATCACGGTTACCGTTAATTAAGCCAAAATCGGTCCTCGCAATCTCGCAAGTTGGAGACTCAAAATGTTAAAAGAAATTCCATGATGTAGCGAACAATGAGAAATTGATTAACATTGGTAAAATTTGATAATTTAAGATAAAGCAAGATATATCCCGCGCCTCAAGGCTTGCGCATTTCTTGAGGTAGCCATTTGCTCTCCATACTTCGATTGACTGTCAAACCGCCAGAAATTTATGACATTTATGGAGAAGTAGGGTAAATCCAGGCATATAAGATCGGATTTTACGCAATTAATTTGTTTCTAATTACGATTTGACATGCTTATTTCGAAAAGTACCAAATTTTCAAATATATATAAGAGTTTCATTTTATTATAATGAAATCATTTTCATAAGCACGCAGAGCTCGTCATTTCTGAGTGAACTGATTTCTGCATGTATACGCAGTTCTATCGCAGAAGGGAGAAAATGCAAGCTTCGTCTATGGCTCCACAGAAAGCAGCAAAGGAGAATATCGAGGTCGCAGGAAAAGGATCAGACAATGTCTCCGACACTTCGCCCCAAAGTGTCGACTCGGTCCCCAGCTGGTCTTTTGTTTCGGACATTCTGTGATCAGAATTGTTGAATTATTCAGACTCAGACGACAATGAAAAGGATGACCTAAACACTAAATACAAGATAGTTGTCCAATCCGGAATGCATAGGATAGCAGCCAGACCACGATTGCTCCCCTATTATGACATGATCCGATGGGCATTGGATCACATAGACCTACCCACCAGGACTATCATGAACCAACAGCGGGTCACGGTCGGGACTTTTAGGCCAGAACATATCCAAACCATGTATAAGCTCTCGGCGACGTCTGAATACACATATGGTGCTGAATTCTTGGAGGAATTCAAAGAAAAGGAGTGCACACAATATGATAAAACCATGCCCGGTTTGATAAAGGATTGGGTTTCGCGCACCGCAAAATTCAGAGCAAATAACCAGGGCGTTTATTCAATCGCTTCGCTGGAGCCACAGTATAAGTATGTGGCAATGATGACATGCCGACTATTTGGGAGGGAGGAAACATCACATTTATTCATTGCGTGGGTGCCTCTCATGTTTCGGGTTGCAGAAGGTTGCTCGTTTAATTGGGCAAAGATACTCTCGGACAGTTTGGCCACCGGGTCACAAAGTATCGGGAGCAAAAGGCAAGTGGGAGGCCATCCTCATTTTTCATGTCTGCATATATTATGGACGCGACATGTTCCATGAAACCATTCCCCTTGATGAGTTGGGCTTGGAATCTGGCCGAAGACAGGCCCATACATGTATATCATGAAAAGCTATGGGAAAATAAATCGGACAATTTCATATACGAAATTTTCAACTGGGTGATGGTGCCCCTGCACATCGCCATTTTTTGTCACCCACCACGTCGTATCTCGGACAACATTGCTGCAAATCTGAGTGGTATAGCGGATTGGTACATGGAGGTAGATTTCTCCTACTTCAGAGTGTTTGAGACTGTTGTTCTCCCACTTGCACTACCATTGTTCATCCCTGACAAGATGGCTTGTCGCGAGGTCACCCGACAAACAGTGATTGGTGGGGTGAGTAAAGAACTCAAAGGATCTTCAAATAAGGTGTGGCTGTATTTTCCCATTCGGTTAAATTCTTATTCTTTATTGGATTTCGGGCATGCCAAAGCTGAGGCTGCAGCCCTGGAAGACCTAAAGTTGGTCTCCATCGAATATAAAAAACATGATCCTCAGAGAGTTGTGAGAAACCATTTAGCTAATTGTGGGCTAAAGAGGTTTGAACATGAGATTTCACCCACGGATAAAATTTTCTGAGGGGCAAGGTCTTATGAGGAAGTGCTGGCTCGGATCTGATCCTTAGCACCTGAAGACACAGCCTCTATATTGAAATTTCAGGAACACAGACGAAGTTGTCTTCTCACTATGTTGCGATGAGGGAGTCTGGGCGTTTCCAAGACGGAACTGAAGGATACTGAAGGCCCTAAAGATGCAACTCCCGACTTAGGAAAATGCCAGGATGAGGGCAATCAAACAAAGAAGCCCGAAGCAGAGGCACAGACTCCAGACCCGCCAAAGAAACAGAATCCGGAAACTGAGACAAATACCCCTGAACCTCCGAAGAAGCAAGACCTGGTCGACACCCCAAGAAAAGCAGTGAAACAAATTAGGGAACCCATCACTTCTGTCACCCCCTTGCAGTCTACGCAAGGAAATATACAAGAAGGATGGATTTTCAATGAGGAACTGAGGCCCATAAGAGCAGAGGAACTTCCTCCGAACGAGTTTTTCTTTGATAAAAAGAGAAAAGTGGTAGTAAAGAGGGAATTCTACCAGGAGGGAGAGTCGAACGCTAAGAAATGCAATGTCACGATCGACAGAAAGAATAAAAAGAATGAGCAATTCGCCACCGAGATCACAGGGACGCTAGGAGCGTATGGATCGACGAATCAAGTTTCGGTTGGGATTTTAAAGAACCAAATCAATAGGAAAAATCGCCTGATCAGGACTCTCGAGGCCAGATTGGCCTCGGCCTCGAAAAATGCTCAAGGCCAGGTGAGCACAGAGATAGAACTGTCCCGACTGGCTGATAAAAATGAGATAGAGGTGCTTAAACCCAAGCTCGAACAAGCTCATTTAGTGGTCCGAGATGGTCGGATACAGGCGGGCCAACAAAGGACTATGATTGCAGAGTTGCAAGCTCAGGTAGAGATTGTCGAAAGCGGGATGATTGACGTCGAGGGGTTTAAATCCCGAGCGATCGAGATTTGGAATAGAATCTCTTCTGCACAACAGAATTTGCTCGCCAAAGTTGGAGCGATACAAGAGAATTGTCTATTGATGAATCAGGTTTTCGAGAACTTGACTGTCAGAGAGAGGGATGTAGAAGTGGCTCGGGTCGCCTTCTAGGAGGCGTTGATAGCCACGAACAACAGAGTTTCGGCAGGTTCTCCCGGACTTTCCATCCCAGAACAAACCAGAGGTAATATTCTGTTGAAGGATTGGGAGCACAACATTGCCCTGGGCAAGGAACAAGCCCAAAAGGTAACCAATTCATTAGAAGAAGCCTTCAATTCTACAGATGGTGAGCTATTGGGTATGGACAGTGGAGGCGATGCAGAAACATTGATGCAAATGAATGTGGAACAGATCTCGCTTGATCTGAAAGAGAAGGATGAGAGAGATTTGGCCGATTTCTCTCAGATAGATAGGGTGGACATGGCCCGAGTTGATAAGCACTTGATCCATCCCAACGCACAACTAAGTTCCCTCGACATCATCGATGCACAAATGTAGGAAAAGCTGCAACAGTTAGCCAAAGAATGTTACTTCGCCGAGGCCAGCTGTCAAGTGGAACCTTCACGGTTCGTATCTCAGCTTGTGGAAAGATGTATCGCCTGCACCGAGTCTGCGCGAAGACGATCACCTGGCACTAAGTGAAGACAAAATAGGGGATATGGAGCGATTGCTCTCTCCTCTGTCATAACTGAAATTTGTGCGACTATTGAGATTCTACCTGCTTTGCAGAAATTGTATAAATATACCCCAGAGAGAAATACACCTGGCTGGACCCTTTTTGAGTTATTTGTAATAGAGTTTTTACATTGAGAGTTAATACAAGCAGATCTGGAGATTCTCGATTCTGTCACTTCTGTATCACAAGTTTGTTTCCTTGTATCTCATTTTTACATTTCAATTCATATTCATAATTGATGTGCTTCTTTGTAATTTAGTATGACCACTACTATAACGAATGATTTTGTGTTTTCTGTAATTGTTTATTGCCTTTCCTCTGCACCAGCTATCAGCTGTGTAAGACCAATCTGCAGTTTCGAAATTCTACATATATTCTCTGTTACATTGGTTATTTTCTTACATATTTTCCTCTCCCGTTTATGTTGTGAGTTTTCCACTGGTTGGAACTTTACTTTGTAAATGGATAAATGTTTTTCTCCCATCTCACCCCTTTTATAAAGATATGATACAGTTACGGGAACGAGCCTTAGATTTGCATCTATATGTTACTTCTGCAACTGTAAGTTCTCTTTTATAAGATCAAACTGAGACAACACTTAATCTTTCCTAAAAGTATTTTATGTCTTTATTGTTCCCCCATGACAATCCCTATACCAACTCAACCTAACATCGAACCTGGATTATTGAACCAAACACACATCGCCCTAAACCTTTTCAACACTATCCTTAAAACAACAACTAACTGGGTCGAACTTGAACAATCATGGGCATCCATTGAACGAGACATAAATATTCAGGAACAGTTCGAAGCCAGACAACCCCAACGAAGAAATCTCCCTTAGTTTATTTCACCGAAGGTTGACCCCCTCCCTGCTCCATATCCTAACCACTTTCGGATGCCTTGACACTGTACTTTTGAGCCTTAAGTACAGACTCAGGAACAACAGATCGTATGAAATGGTACCTGATTTGTATATTCTTAGTATTAAAATGGAAGGTTGAGTTCTTTGCAATATGAATGGCACTCTCACTATCACAATACAACCTGTTATTCTCCTTCTTCTTTCCCAATTCCTCCATAAACCTCAATAACCAAATCATCTCTTTACTAGCCTCTATACCAACAACATACTCTTCCTCTATTGTTGAAAGTGCAACAACCTTTTGCAATTTCAAAATCCAACTTATTTTTTTTCCACCTATAGTAAAAACATACCCTATGGTGCTCCTCCTACTATATTTATCACCTGTCATATCTGAACCAACATATCCATGTAGAACAATGTACGAACCTTCAAAAAATAATGCATGATTAGAAGTACCTCTCAAATACCTGAGAATCCACTTTACTTCCTCCCAATTTTCTTTACCTGGATTTTTCATATACCTTCTCACAACTCCCACTGCATGTGCAATATCTGGTCTTGTGTAAACCATCACATAAATCAAACTACCAACTGATGATGAATAAGATACCCTAGACATGTATTCTATCTCCTCCTATGTCTTGGGACACATTTCCTTAGTTAATTTGAAATGTCATTCCAAAGGTGTACTAACTAGTTTTTCATTCTGCATTCTAAACCTCTCCAACACCTTCTCTATGTACTCACCCTGAGACAATGTCAATTTGTGATTTTTCCTGTCTCTTGTTATTCTCATACCAAGGATTTTCTTTGCAGCACCCAAATCCTTCATCACAAATGAATTAGATAATTTCTTCTTGAGCACATTTATATCCTACATATTAGACCTTGCAACAAGCATGTCATCTACATACAATAGAAAGATAATATAGCTTCCATTTTCTAGCTTTTTAAAATAAAAACAGTGATCAAAATGACATCTACTATAACCTTGTTCTACCATACATATTTCAAAATTCAAATACCACTACCTTGGAGATTTCTTTATTCCATACAAGCTCTTCTTCAACCTACATACCAAATTCTCCTTTTCTTTGACCTCATACCCCTGTGGCTATTGCATATAAATCTCTTCCTCCAAATCCCCATGGAGAAAATTTGGTTTTACATCTAACTGTTCAAGATGAAAATATTCTACTACCACAAGACTTAAAATAGTCTAATTGGATTCATTTTAACAACATGAGAAAATATTTCATCAAAATCTATACCTTTCTTTTGTGCAAACCCCTTTACAACAAGTCTAGCCTTGTACCACAATTTTCCTCCATCTTCTTCCTTCAACTTGTAAACTGAATTATTATGCAATGCTCTTTCTCCTATAGGAAATTGAACCAAGTCCCAAGTTTGGTTATTTACCAAGGAATACATTTCCTCTTTCATGCCTTTCTCCCACTTCTTTTTGGTGTCTACCTGCATTGCCTCTTCATAACATTCTGGTTCACCAAAATCAGTCAACAATAAATAATACAATGAAGGAGAGTATCATTCAGGGGGTCTACTTAACCTAGTAGATATTCTAACAACACTTGCAGGATTTTGATGTACCTTCTTCTCCTGTTGTTGTACATTTTTATTTTCTGGTTCCTTTGGAATTTCTTTTTTAGTGATCTCATCAAGCACTGTGTATTTTGTTTTTTCTTTTTCTTGTATCTTTCCCTGCAACTGATCTTTGTACATGACCTTCTCATTGAATATGACATCTCTATTCCTAATGATTTTATGATTTTCATAATCCCATAAGCGATAACCAAAATCATTAACACCGTATCCAATAAAGGTACACTTCTTGGATTTTTCCTCAAGATTTGTTCTATTTTCTTTATCAATATGGACAAATGATTCACAACCGAAAGTCTTAAAAAAAATAGCTTACCTTTTTACCTTTCCATGCCTCCTCTGGAATTATACCATCCAAAGAGATTGAAGGTCTAATGCTTATTAAGTAAATAGCAGTATCTACAACATCTACCTAGAAATATAAGGGAAAACCAACATGCAATCTCATACTCCTTGCACACTCCATGATTTCCATGCTCCTCCTTTCTAACACACCATTTTCTTGTGGTGTTCCGGGAACTGTCTTCTCTCTATGAATCCCATGGTTTGAACAGTAATAATCAAACTCCTTGCTGCAATATTCACCTCCATTGTCTGATCTGAGACACGTCAACCTTTTTCCTGTCTCATTCTCAACCAAATTTTTCTGTTTCTTAAAAGCATCAAAAACATCAGATTTTTGTCGAATGCTATAAACCCAAGTTTTTCTACTTGCATCATCAATAAAATTAACATAATAACTAGAGCCACCAAGATATGATACCTGAGTTGGTTGTTGGCAATTTCAGCTATCAGAAAGCAAATCAGCGTATACTTGTCATTGATGGCAAGAATGTGTGGTCGCAGTGATGAAAATAGCATTGAATAACAGCGCAGTAATAATCGAGAGGAGAAGAGACAGTGATCGTTGGATC
>ML832612.1:24216-42421 GCA_009831015.1 Picea engelmannii
TTACTCTTACTGTCCATATGTTGTATGTTGCTTGATGACACATGAAGAAATATTAATAATTGTTAAGAAGGTATAAAATTGTTTAAGCTTATAAACAACTGATTCACCCCCCCCTCTCAGTTGTATTAGTATTTCCAACATTGGTCCCCATACATCTGTATGCACAAGAACTAACCTTTCACTCTTTTTTTCTTTTCTAACTCTGAGAAATCTGACTCTCTTATGTTTTCCATAAACACAATGCTCACAGAAATCCAAATCAATTTCTTTAAGTTCTGGAAAACAAATTATTTTGTGAATTATCTGCATCCCCTTCTCACTCATGTGTCCAAGCCTATGATTCCACAATGTTGTATCCACTCCTGTAGAAGCTAAAGAGATAGAAGAATCAATATTACCAATACATAAATACAATGTACCTACCTTCTCTCCTTTTTCTATCATCAATGATCCTTTGGTGACCTTCCACACCTTATCTATAAATATGAATATACAACCTTCACTTTCCATCTTCCCAGTTGAAATTAGATTTTTCCTTAGATCTGGAACATGCCTTACCTATTTCAAAAACCTTTGGTTTCCATTGCTTTGCTTTATTTTTACCTTTCCCATTCCAACAATTTTGCATGGTGCATCATCACCTAAATGAACCTGTCCAAAATCACCTTGAACATAATCTAGAAAATGTTTCCTATGGGGTTTAGCATGAAATTAATCCCCTGAATCTACTACCCAATACTCATAAATATTATTTATAGAAAAATCAAAGCATCTTGGAAGACATCACCTGTTACATTTGCTTCTTGGATTTTCTCCTATTGTCCATCTCTTTGTTTCTTTGGAGCTTTGCAGTCTTTCTTTAGATGTCATTTCTTCCTGAAATTCCATCACTCTATCTTTCCAAATATGGATTTGGATATTCCATTCCTATAATTCTCATTGTTCCCTAAGCCCTTTCCCCTATCTTTTTGTCTTCCCTTATTCTCCATGTTTAATGCATTACCTGATGTCTCACCTGTTCTTTTCCATTACATTTCCTCACTAAGGATAACACCAACAACATCATCAAGTTTTAAAGTGTTTGAACTAGAGATAGAGTTACTTACAACCATGCCCAAGTCGTTCCATCTTTCTGGAAATGAGAACAATATTAGAAGAGCTCTGACCTCATCATCAAAGTCCACTTTTACAGAACTTAGTTGATTAGTAACCATATTAAATTCATTTAAATGATCTACAACAAGGCCACCTTCTGACATATTCATATTAAATAATCTCTTCATCAGAAATACCTTATTGGACATCGATGGTTTTTCATACAATTTATCCAATGTATCCATCAGATCCTTCATTTTCTTTTCTTTCGAAATATTGAAAGACACCAATGCTTCCATGATCAACTATATTGTTCCTAGTGCCTTTATGTCAAGAACCTCCCATTCTTCATCCTTCATGGATGTCGGGTTCTTCTCTATTCCACCCAATGGTAGGAATATATCCTTTTAACATAAATAATCTTCCATATGCATCTTCCATAACTGGTATTTTTGGCCATTAAATTTCTCGACCCTAAACTTTCCATCTTCTGCCATTGCTCCCACTCGAACTAGGAACCCTATTTTCCTGTGAGTTACCTTTCGCTCTGATACCAGTTGTTAGAAAAACAAGATCGCGAAGAAATAAAATAAAACAAGTGAGGAAATAAAACACAGAAGATACAATATACAATAGAGACACAAATATATGTGGTTCACCCAATGTGGGCTACGTCCACCAGAGAAATTGTCAGTTCCTTCCTTTATTATTATCCATCAAATGAAGGGATACAAACTACAACACACCTATTGTAAATTCCTCTTATTTCTCTCACATTCTCCTCTCCCAGAATACAATATTCACAAAATAATACATAGCCGCAATAATTTTCCCTCTTAAAAAGAGGGTTGTCTTCTAGGGAAAAAAACCCTAACATAATTTCTACCGTTAGATATGCGACCTTATAATGAACGGTCTAGATTTACAATGAAATTACAATATACATTTACAAGGAATTTTTTCCTTCGGGGGATTTACCCCTGCACCCCCAGACCCTGCAAAGCGGGTAACCCCCCTCTGCACTTCCCTGCATGGAGGAGTGTACATTCTTCCTGGGTGTAAAGTCTTCATGGGGTATAAACACGACTGAAAAAAATACCTCTGAATCAGAAAGATAATTAGGATCCACAACCAACTTCCTTGTTGGAAAAGTTGTGTTTCTTGGTCTGTGGAAGGCTTTCATGAACTTGTTTCTTGCAGGGTTGAATCTATTCCACCAACCTGTTTTTTCTAGGCTTGATAGGGCGTTGCGTAAGCACCATCGTAGGTGAAGAAACAATATTTTATTTCTCTTATCATGCAATATCCTTCTATTGGATAGAAGATGTTGAGGCTGTAGTGGTTGTAGTGGCCTTATGTGCATCCTTTGAACAGACTATGAACAAGATTAATTTTGCAGTATGAGAGATTACCTTGCGACATTGTTTTGGTGGAATATTAGTCGGAACTACCTATGGTATCCTGTAGACATGATCCTCCAGAGTAATAATGACACTATGGGGTCGAGAATCATAAAAAACGTGACGTTTCCACATACATGGTTGGCCCAAAAAAACATCACAAACATCAAGAGGGGAAACATCACACACTACCTCATCCTTGAAGGGTTGGATGCCATAGGACAAGAGACACTATTGGCTGACATGGATATCTCATCGCTGGTGAATCCACCTGATGTTGTATGGTTTTGGGTGTGGTGTCGTGAACAACCCCAACTATTTGAAAACCTCATCTGAGATGAGGTTCTTCTGGCTGTCGCTATCAACAATGAAATGCAATGGGGTCCCCTTCACCCACATCTATGAATGGAAGAGGCACTCCCCTCTTTAGGATCTACTAGTTATTTAGGTTGAATTGTTGTAGTCATGACAATAGCAGTGGGGTTTGCATTGATGATCTTTTTGTTTTCAATATTTTTTGGATCAGATTTTGAATCAGGGTTCGGATCCTTGTCTTTGACCTCAGCCACCAATGACTGTTTCGAGCAACATTCATCAGTGTTGTGTCCGGGTATTTTGTGGAAGTTGCACCACTTCCCAATGTCATTCTTCATCTTTCCTTTACCCTTCTTTTGTTGTGTCTTGGACTAGTTTTCTGGAGGCTATTGGTTAGGGTTTTCTTTACCATGCCTTGATTTTTGTAGATTCACACATCTGAATTCTTATTTGTTTTGGTGCCTAAATTTATGCTCGATTTTGAAAGCATATCGATATGCAACTCCCAATTATGATATTTTTAGGAAATCCATTTCGGTTTCGATGTACCTATTCAAAGCCCCATGATATTTCAAAACTAGATGTAACACAAAGTCTTTGATACCCAAATCAGTGCGCAAGGTATGGAAAGAATTTTCAAACTTTGTCATTTGCTGGTTCTTCTCTTGCCATAGTGTGGTCCATCTCATGTACTATTCTTCATAGTTATCAACAAGGTAGTATTGTTCCTTGACCACATCCACAAAAAAATACCAAGTGTGATCGAACCCATATATTCCATATTCCTCCGTGTAACTTTTCGCCCAGTAATTTTTCCACCAATGTTTGACATGGGGGAGAGCCTTGAGGTGTTCAAAGGTGACATTTTCCCTGTCGAAAAAATTGTGAACAAAGAAATAACCTTCTAGCATATTTAACCATTTTTCTAAGGCATTCACATATATCCGACCTTCAAATATGGGTATATCAAAATTAACTTGTACCTTGAAGGGAGAGGTTCCTCCAAAGTGTCTACTTGATGAAGATACAATTGTTTATATCGGTAGACGTTGAAGGATGTGGGAAAAATTCTCCATGATTTCATCCCTCTGTCGCACTATAGCTTTCTCAAGCAATAGATTAATAGAATCTTTTGCTCCACCATTTTTCTTTTATGCCACCATAGAGGGTTTCTTGGGTGCGTGAAAGCATTTCCTCAAGAGAGACAAGATCGAGACACAAATTTCTATACTCATACCTCGTTGGGGACATGCACTGAAAATCGATCAAGGACAGTATGCTCTAATACCATTGATCCTGATTATTTTTGGAACGAAATGAAAGCAGAGATATTACAATGAAATACACATAGAAATTGCCAGAAACAGAGAAATAAAGAAGCACGTGATTGATATTAATGAGAGAAATGTAAAGAGACTGTAAAAATACAGAGTGCAAGACTCGCTAAAATTGTGACAACTTTATCTCTAAGGAGAGATGTGACTGTTACGCTCATTCGGAAGAATATCTTTACAATCAGGCCCTGAAAGCATTTTTATGATAAACATGAATTTCAAAACCATAGACATCCAAAAACCTAAACCTAGGATATGAAGCACGAAAAGTCATGTGGTCCCCGTTGGGGTAAGTTAGTACATTAACTTCCCGAGGTCATAACTTTTGCATACAATATCCATTTTAGGCGTGTGATAGCCCGTTGGAAATGTCTTTTCAATAATTACGAATTGTTCCATCAAAATCTGACTTCTTCTATAGTTTGATTGTGGAAAGCCAAGAAAACATTGTTTAGAGCCCCAAAATGGAGCTGGAAGTACAAAAAGATGTACTGACATGAAAACTTCCAAAATAAGCCAGTTGGAATAGGTTGGTGGCCACCAATATCCACCTAGATGTTGTGTAGGGATTTAGGATAGCCCCATTTTGTAGAATATACAATTAAAAAGAAATTTCCCCATTACAAAGAAACGTGTTGAATTGAATACTATCAAGATGAGTCAATTGGAATTTGGAACATGTGGGTGGCCACCAATATCCACCTGGATCACATATACTGCTGGAACTTTTGACGTTGATGATATCCAATACGGTCCTAGTATATCTTTCTTGGCTTGTTGATATATCTCCTTATCTTTCTATAGATTAAATTCTAGCATAGGTTCAACTTCTTTAATTATCCATTGCTCGAATCCCTTTCCTTTTACTATCAAATCTGAGCCAATTCTCATTCCTCCATGTGTAACAAATACTACTATGGGTTGATCGTAGTGCTCCTCAAATGCTATCATCTGAAGGCTCTAGTTATGATTATGATTCGCTCATGCTTTCCATTTTGATTTTTAAATGAGGATAATATTTTGTCTTATGATCTAATGATCTACAATACATGCACCTCACGCAAGGATTCAAGAATTCTCTAGCTAAATGTATTGGTTGATTGCAATTATAATAAATTATTGGTCCTCTTCCTCCTCGAACAAATCCTCCATGTCCTCAACCTCTACCAAATCCTCCTCATCCACCTTGATTAAATCCTCTTGGAGTGTTCTACTGTGGAAATCCAACATCTAATGCATCATTTTCTTCTTGGATTTTGTACGCATCCGAAGTGCGCTCTCTCATTAAGTCAAATGTGTGATAGTCTTTATCATTATGTCTTATAGACTTTAAAAAATTACATAATAAATTCCTTGGCATACTCTGGTACTTCTACAGTAAGGAAAATGTATTCAGATGATGTCCCCATGTCTTACATATTTCACAATATCCTACTCTTCCCACTAATGGGTTCAGTGCTCCTATATCCATATACTATGTAAATGCTATACATTCTTCTTTATGATGGCCTTCTTTCTTACATGTAATGTACCAAATGTATTCATGCTTTTCCTTTTCCTTCATTATATTTGACAAATTAATTTTGAGCGTATCCAACTGTGACTGTAACTATTCCATTCTCGCACCATCTCCCATGGGAGATGCTTCCAACTTCATCATGATTTCAAAATATTTTTGTTGCGATGTGACCTTATGTTGTGTCAACGGATAATGAATGTGTGGTAACAAACCTGTAATAAACCTTTATCGATGTTGTTTGTCAGGAATATGAAATGTTAATCTACCCATCACGTCTTTAAACCTTTGGCCTTAATCCCACATTGTACCATTCTGTACTTTTTTAATTTCCTTATGTTTTGTGATATACTGAGACTCGGATTTCAACTGTCGAAATTCCTTTAACAACAATTGTCCTATCTCCGCCAAAGTTCTTCATTTTCCTACCGATGTAGTCGTATGGTACTTCATATACCATAGCAGTGCACAACCTCTGAACGTTGTATCTAACTACACAATCTTAGTTGCTTCATCTTGAAAATTCTTAGTAGTACATATCATGTCACACACAAATAGATTTTTCTCTGGGTCCTCCGACCTTGCTCCTTGAAACTATGGCATTCTTAATGTATGATCTATTCCTTCCATTTTGTTCTATGTATTACTCACTCTTGGTGATGTTGGATGACTCTGGTTTGTTGAATTACTTCCACTATTCTGACTTCCTCTACTAACTACAATCTCTCTCAACACAATTCCATTTTATGCTTCAGATCTAGGTGAAGCATAGAATGTTGTGGGTTTGACATAGATTCTGATCTAAGATAGACTTCCTTCTTCCGTTGGACTGTACTGAGGGTCCTTTTCTTTCTCTTTCCTTTATCTATATTATGTGATATGAAGTACTATATAGGGGTCTCTTTTCTCAAACACTCTGTTCTACTCTTCTCTCTTAGCCACAATCTCCTTCTTACTATATCTAAACCTTTTCCCACAGCTAAATACTCCAATATCTCTGCCTGAGTCATTTTCTTCCTCTCTCAACATCCTCATTCCATATGACTCTCATTCATGTTTTCCACTCTCATACCATCCTCCGGTCATATCCCAATTCCCCTATGTGCATGAAGGAGCCTAACTATTAGAATCCTTCTTCATAACATTCTTTTTGGACAAAAACATCTTTATCCAAGTATAGATTTCATTTAGATACTTTCCGCGTGGACCCTTGAAAAAGTCCCTCTCTGCAACACTATAAGACTAGGTACAATCTATTGCAAACTCTGTAATGTAACCTCCCAGTACACTATTCAACCAAAAATCCACTTCCTGAGAAACTTTATTATTTATTGCATTCAATTGTATGATCACTTCAGGGGTCTAGTTCCTCGGAGCTTGAACTCTATATCTCCTAATGTTCTCAACTAGCCTTTCTAACCATTCAGTCAAAATGATTAGGAATTCACCAAAGAACGAAGATGAGTGAAGCCATACCTTTGTAACCATTGTTCATTGTTGAGCCATAGGTCTCTATTGTATTCTATGGAAAAATATCATTTCTTTCTGACTAGCCATTCTTCGATTTCTTCCTTATTTGGTGTCCAAAAAATTCCTTTCAATTACAGTTCCCAGTACTGAAAACATAACCATTTGTTGGAACGCAGTGGCACTACCTAGGGTTAATCATCAAAATATGAACAAAACCTTTAGACACCATCCCTTTTGGCATCACCTGCAAGCAAGTGAAGTCTCACCTGAGGCATCTAGAGGGTTTGTGGTAACCAAGGTTCTATAGTGATGAGGGTAAGTGAGCCATTCAACATATCTCTACTAACCTTCTAATCATGTACGCAGTTTCCATTACTAAAAAATTACTTATTACACGCCATACCCTGTGTGCGGCATTCCTTTACTTTGTATCCATTCATTTACTAGTTAATTCATTGCTTGAGAATGTAATGCCATATATCAATAATTCATCCAACATAATTAATAATTTATCATCATTTCACCATAAAAGTAAACATCATAACATGCAAACACAACATATCGAAACAAAAAGGTTTAACATGGTTCACCCAATTTGGACTACATCCACAATGATTGGCTTCTTCTATTATTCATTGATAATATTCTACAACTGCACATTGTGCTACAAAATATGAAAAAGTAACATTACCCAAACCTACCTATTTGTTATGTTGTAGTGCGAGCCTCACTCCCCAGTCATACCTCAGAACTTCTTCCAATGCTCAACTCAACTTACCCAAAAACACTAAGAACTTATCATATGTCGAACCCCTTCTACCCAAAACCCATTACATATTTATACATCAAAAATAAGGGTAAGTTCATTACGAAGTGGACAAATTGTCCCCAAAATCCTAACTACTTTTCGTCTTCTGCGTGTTGCTCCATCGCGCTTCCTTCTGTTACATGATTTGACTCCTTAAATTCCTCTCCTAGTGTGTGCTCTGGTCTATCTTCTAACTGCCTTTATTCTTTAACTTATTCTGGCACATATCCCAAAACTTATCCAAATTGCCTATCCAACATGCAGTGTGTTTCTCCTTGCCAAGAACAAAAGATAAAGAGGCTTCAACCCTAGGCCAAATTTGTCAGCCTAGCATAATTTCCCTTTGATGAAATCACCAATCTTCCTAGAAAAAGTGCAGACTCACTTATTCTAACTCCATTCTTATATTATGATATAATGATATGTCACAATGACCTCCTCCTTTATATACAATCCTTGGGAATCACCATAGAATCCAATCCATAAGTCAACATCAAATTAGTATTTCCTTCTGGGTGCGAATCCCCAACACAAGCCCACAAATCCCATCACCAAAATCATGAATCCCCCACTCAAATAAAATGGGGTTTTCACCAAACCGAAAGTCTAATATGGTGCCAATGAATATTCCAACATTCCTGACACCTTGGCCTCTTATGGGAATTGTTGACCCTTGACCAAGTTTTGAGGGTTCTTGGTCATGTTTGACCTATTTTGGGACTTCAACAGCCTATCGAAGGCGGAGCACAAGACGAAGCAGAGATCATGGTATGTTGACCCCTTTTTGGGTCCTTTTTGGGATTTGGGAATATGTAACGAGTATGGGAATGTCTACCCATGGTTTTACCCATGCTTAGGCCTATTTTATAATATATAAATAGATGACTAGGTGATATAAAGAAGGGAGAAAAAAGAAGAAGAAGAGGCATCTATGTGTTGTTGTGCTAAGTGCAAGTGTGGTTTGTAAATTATTCGTGCATAGTGTGAGAGACTTACAGAGCTAAGTGCAAGTGGTCGTAACAGACTGTGGAGGACTTTGTGTTGTAACGCAAGGAAGAAGGATCTAGCGAGTTGTGCAGATCTTCTATCCTATGCGGAGTAGGGTTTAAGGCTCTATGCATGTAACCTATTGAAGAAGATAATAAAGAAGAAGAGTTGGTGGACGTAGCCCCAGAGTGGGGGTGAACCACAATATGTTGGGTTGCTCTGTTTTGTGCGATGTGTTGGAGTATTTATGTGTTATTTTCTAAGTGCTTGATATAGATAGATAAATAGATTTGTTTATGCTTTGTTCTTATGATGAAACTGGATGCTAGATCCGATATAGGTGAATGTTCTTAGTGCTTGAATCTACTAGATCTGATCCATTTATTTGTGCTAAGTGCTTAAATACATTAGATCAGGGTGAATGATGCGATGCTCTGTTTTCTCTGCAGAGTAGATATTGGTTAAATAATGATGAACTAGAGGTGCTAAGTGCTCTATCAAGTATTATAATCACATATTTGTGTCCTAGCTAAGGTTGGAGACACCTGAGTCTTGCAACCACCCCTGCCTCTACCTCGGGTGAGACTTCATCTGCTTCACAGGTGTTTTCGAAAGGGCCGGTAGTTAGGGTTTTTTTGGTACGTTGTTGTAGCGTTGAACCCTAGGTCTGCCCCTGTGTCAACAAATGGTTCTATTGTGGGGACCTGAAACTATGATTGTTGGGAACTAAGGAAGAAGAATATTTTTGCAAAGATCCGACCTGAAATTGTGAAAGCTCTGTGTGTAGATCTGTTTCTCTAGTGTGTAGTACTCTACTTAGTTTGAAAAACTATGTTCTAAGGAAAAGAAGTATGATCTGAAGAAAAGAGGTAAGATCTTAAATCTTTGTGCTCTATAGAAGTAAGATAAGTGGAAATTTTTGTTTCAACAATATGGATCTAGGTATGTTTGATAGATTCTATCCTATATTGAAAACTAGGGTATTAATAGATGAAATAATATTTGATATAAGTAGATCTGATAAGAAGAGTGAAAAATATGTTATACCTATGCATAGAAAGAATGTTTGGACTAATAAGTGTATGCAGGATCCTAGAAAGAAATGTTTGCAGGTTAGCTACCATGATCCTAGCGCGCAGTACAGGAAAGGTTGGGGATCATTTAAAAGAAAGAGAGGATTAACCCTCTATTACAGTTGCAGAAGACCGGAACATCTTGCTAAGGAATGCCCTAAGAGAAGACCTAGTTGTCTTTGTTGTAAAGATATGGACCATGAAGTATTGGATTTTCCTAGAATTATTGCTAAGGTTGAAATAATGAATATGAACCAAGAAAACCCTAAGGCAGATCCAAAAACTAAGATTATGATAAAATCCCAGAAAGAATCAGAGAAAGTATTTCTATAGGTGAAAGAAACCCTGAATGACCACCGACATGTCAGATTATCAGAGATCTTCAAACATAAAGAATGCCTTGAAGAAAGAATATGAGACTTCGACATTGATTATGTTCTAGATGATGAAACACAGGTGAATATCATGACAGAGAGAACTTGGGAAGCTATAGGGAGGCCTATTATGATTCCTTCATTAGGAGTTGTTATCACTCCAAGAAACTCCTTAGCGTTGTAGGCTAAGAATGCTTGGTAACTTAAGAAATTGATAAGCAAAGTATGTGGACCAATGGGATAGATCAAGGGATTAATGAGAAGAACAACTTATCATGCATCCAAATGAGCCAATGCTTTTAGAAACCAATAATCAGATATAGTAATTGAAATGGGATATGAAGAACACTATTCTAGATAACCAAGTACATTAACATGAAGGGTCATACAATATAGTAAGAGATCATTCAATTCAAATTTATGAGCTAAATAAGAAGATGAAAGTTCTTAATAGCTGAGCTAAATTGAATCAAATTACATAGCAATGTAACACATGGGAAAATCTGACAATGGTAGCAAAAGAAGACTGTCATTCATATCAAGATAAGAGTCTTAGTACATATGCCAAATTGTATCCAAAATGGAACCCCCCTAGAATCTTAGAAAATCTAGGCATTTATAGCCTTTTACAATCATTTTTCATATCCTAAAACAATGGATCTGATATTCTAAAAATAGAAAGTCAAAACTGATTTACAAAAGATAAGGAGAGATCCTCAAGATGAGGTCAATCTCTATCTTTTGGTATTCAAACATTGGTTGAAAGTTGATGAAGTGTAGCCTAGCCTTTCAAGGCTATTTGATTTGGTCCTCCAAAGATAAAATTCAAATTGGGACCACGCCAAGTCGCAATCTGACCATTCATCTCCAAGAATTCAAATAAAAATTCCCTTTTGACTTTCATCTCCAAGAATGGCCTTCAGATTTTGATTTGATAATTCATAACCAGCTTATTGAAGAAGATTTCAAACCATTCAAACCCAAATAATCTCGATCTGGGCAAAAATTTAGCTATTCTGGCCGTGACAGGCTTTCACCAGCTAATTTACTCGAAAATCTACTCCTTAGCTGGTGAAAGGCGGAGCTTTCACCAGCTAACTAGTTATAATTCTGCCTTCTGCACTGGTGAAAGCACAGATTGTTTCAAAATCAAATTTCTCAGTCATGGAGAGTCCGTTTTTCATGCTTAAATAGTCGATCGACATCTAAAAATCCTAATATTTCCAATGGTTCTTTCAGATATGAATTTGGAGCTCTAGAAGTGAGTCAAATTTTCCCTACAAGATTAGGCATCATTCTTTCAAAAAATGCCAGTGCATTTTTTATCGCTAACAGGAGTAATAGGACTATTCAAAGGAAATCTAATAAACCTATGTGGAAATATCACTCGAATACCTATGGATGCCAATGGAACTTTGATAGAGGAAGATTTGTAAAATTGGAGCTTCATCGGGATATCAGAATAACAACACATGGCACTTCGCCATGGCGAATCAATATAGCCGTTGGGGATATTATAACCATTAGACCACCACTCTGAATGGGTAGAAAGGAATTTATGGATAGACAAGTCGCAATCTGACCATTGGGACCACGCCATAACGGAAAAAATAGAGTTAATGAAGGCTTCATACCCATTGCAAGCGACTCAGTGCCGAGTTACCTATTTATCTCATCACGCCATGCACTGAGAACACTTTTTCCAACCAAGAGTTTGAGTCAACAGACTAAGTTGATTTTTCATAGTGATCATCATGCTCTTTCTCTCTATCCCACTTACTGTGTCTAAGTTACTCCTCGAACCCGAGATTGTTAACCCTGAGAGTGTATGTCGGAAGAGTTAAGCATTGCAGAGAAAGTTGTTGAAGAAGTTCTGATCGAAATCATGACTGAAAGAGTCATGTCGATGTCTACAGGTGTACAAACATCATCGACGAGAGGACTTCTAACCTCTCCATCCACTGCTCACGGAGCCAGACCATCCCAACTATTAGATGAAAAGAGAACCAAGCACAAGGATGATCTAGCGAATGACAAACTGATCCTGACTATATTACCCACCTATATTCCACCTCTGAGTGGCATAGTAAATTGAGACAATGTGCTCAGAGATTTCAACTACACCTTGGTTACGGCATACCTCCCGAAGGGTATGCGTGCAGTTCGAGTAGACCAAGATAAGATTGCAGCGTTAAAGTTTAGTGACTTTAAACCTAGAGATTGCAAAGTCTATAACATTCTCGCCCCACATAAGTACCTGACCAAAACTAAGGGGAAGAATTTGAAGATAATCCCCCAGTCGTGGACTATGAACCTCGCGCAATCCACCCTGCTGAACGTCATGAAGGTTCCCCACTTTGTAAGACACTGGGAGGTGAATTCATGTGTCAAGCTATTGCTGTCTTGTTACCATGGTGGTTATTTATGGCTAAACCATCATATAATAGTTGATCTGACGCTAATCAATCGGATCACGGGCTTGGGTATGCAAGGACCTGATCTACAAGAGTTTTACCCCGAAAAAGCCATGGATTGTGCTCTAGCACATAAGATCAAGGAAACTTATGGCAATGTCGAGAAGGGAACATGAGGCTACAAGGTACCTTCTATCCAGAGTGGTGCAGTGCACCTCGCCTATCATTTGATTGTAGGGAAGTTAGTATGAAAGAACTGACCTACCCAAGTCATCGGTTTTGTAGTCAACCTCATAGGGAAGTGGGCGGAAGGCCTTCAGATGAAATGGCTTAAGTTCCTGGTGAACCAGTTGGAAATCGACTGCAGAGAAGAACATGATCAAGGATATGAATTTCATTTCAGCTGGCTCTTGATCCTTATATCTTTTATTGCCTAGGAGATGTTGGAATGTGCGACCTTCCCATACATCGAGCCATTTGAACCGTTGGCCATGAAGTATAATACACTATGGTGTTCAAGCGATATGAATAAATAGTGGAAGTCGAATGTTATTTTTCATACCTACTACAATCAGCTGAAGATAACCATATAGTACGAGCCTCTCATGACTCCAAACACTCTACACCGGTTCAGGCCTTTGATGAAGTTCAGTGTAGATCGACATTTAATTTACATCACAATGCGCACCGATGAGCACAAGAAACAACTTTAGCCCTACTATAAGCTGACAGAGGAGGACTTGGAGGAGATCACTAAGGACTGGTCAGCGGACCTCCTTATTCCAGCAGACCCTGTGGAGATATCGAACATATATAGGACAGAAACAACGTAGGATACACCCGGATCTAGTAGGACAAAGAAGACAGAAGAGGTCCAAGAATTAGACAGCGCATCCGTGAAAACTGCTTCCATATCACCAGAGTGAGGAGGTGATGGCGAAGATTTGAATGAAAAATAATTTGAACAGAAGCAAGGAGACGAGGTTGATCCCCTGAAGAATAGGAAAGGTTCACCTCCGAAACCTTCCTCCCAGAAGAAATCAAAGGCCACCATGACCAAGATGCAGACTATCCTCACATTCAATGACTTCGACTTCCTCATAGTAGCCCTGTAAGATGCTTCGCTGGAAATAGCAGAGAAACAAGAAGAAAAGCAAGAGGATATGTATGATCGAATTGAGACTGAACTCCAAGGGGTACAACAGGCCATACAGTCCAGCTGTGCAGTATCCATTGCACCGGGAGAACCAAAATTGGGAGATGAGCCTAGCTGATATAGTCGAAGCTCGAATTCGAAAAGCACAGAAAGAAACAAAGAAAGCCACCCAAGCTTTGACACAAGTACAAGGAGTACTTGTAGAGAAACTTCATGCTGTAGAATAGGAAAAACTTTCTCTCCAAGTGAAGTTTGACGAATAAAATGCACAACTATAGCAAGAAAAGGAACAGTTTCTCACAGAGCAACTCAAAGTAAAAGAAGCGGTCAATAGAGAACTTTGCTCTGTGACATTCTTATAAATCAAGGCAAAAGACTGAGTTACACAGCAGGTGAACCAACTTGCAGAAGCCATCCAACAACTACAACAATGCATAGCAGATTTGGAGCTACACACTATACTTGAGACCCCACAAGATGTAAGAGACGAAAGAGAAGAAATTGCCCATAGCGTAGTTGAAAGGATAAAGGATCTTACTCTAGAATGTAAGAAACTCACAGATCATAGTGCCCAGACCTATGAACAACTCATGAAGAACCCATAATTAAAGGCACTAGAGTCTCATCTCCAAGAGGCGTAGTGTCAAGCCAAAAAGATACAGGCGCAGTTGAAGCCCCTATCAGTTGTGGAAGGAATGAAGTAATCCCAAGAGTAGTGAATCACCCAACAACAGATCCACACTATCCAGAGCATATTTATGGAGGTAACTCAGAAACTCCAACCTATACAAGATAAGGCCTATCAATTTTTTACAGATGTAGAAGGCCAAGGAGTAGAGATAGAGAAGGATGTCACTATTGCTGAACAATGTCTAGAGGGACCTATCAACGATACAGTCATCCAAGAGTTAGTTGAATAGGAGGTGGTATCACAAAAACAAGTCGAAGAAGATCGAGCCAAGCTTGAGGCGTTCAAAGAAGAACTAGTCAGACCAGAGTGACTCGAGACGAGTCACAGGTGAGTGTTGGGGGCCTGTTGGCCCTTGACCAAGTTTTGAGGGTTCTTGGTCATGTTTGACCTATTTTGGGACTTCAATAGCCTGTCTAAAGTAGAGAGAAAGATGAAGCAGAGATCACAGGATCTCGGCCCCTTTTTGGATCCTTTTTGGGATCTGGGAATATGTAACGGGCATGGGAATGTCGGCACATGGGTTTTCCCATGCTTAGGCCTATTTTGTAATATATAAATAGATGACTAGGTGATGTAAAGAAGGAAGAAAAAAGAAGATGAAGAGGCATCTATGTCATGTTGTGCTAAGTGAAGGTGTGGTTTGTAAATGATTTTTGCATACTGTGAGAGACTTGCAGAGCTAAGTGCAAGTGGTTGTAACATACTATGAAGGAATTTGTGTTGTAATGCAAGGAAGAAGGATCTAGCGAGATGTGCAGATATTTTGTCCTATGCGGAGTAGGGTTTGAGGCTCTGTGCATGTAACCTATTGAAGAAGCTAATAAAGAATAGGAGTTGGTGGACGTATCCCCAGGGTGGGGGTGAACCATGTATATGTTGGGTTTCTCTTCTTTGTGCGATGTGTTGGAGTATTTATGTGTTATTTTCTAAGTGCTTGATATTGATAGATAGATAGATCTATTTATTATTTGTGCTTATTATGAATCTGGATGCTAGATCTGATATAGGTGAATGTTATTAGTGCTTGAATATGCTAGATCTGATCCATTTAGTTATGCTAAGTGCTTAAATATATTAGATCAGGGTGAATGCTGTGATGCTTTGGTTTCTCCACAGAGTAGATATTGGTTAAATAATGATGAACTAGCGGTGCTAAGTTCTCTATCAAGTACTATAATCACATATCTGTGTCCTAGCTAAGGTTGTAGACACCCGAGTCCTACAACCACCCTTGCCTCTACCTCGGGTGAGACTTCATCCACTTCACAGGTGTTTCCGAAAGGGTTGGTATTTAGGGTTTTGTTGGTGCGTTGTTGTAGCGTTGAACCCTGGGTCTTCCCCTGTGCCAACATGAATACCTATTGAAGCTACAAAAATAAACACTCCCTCTTAGCGAGGGAGGTATCCCATCCACCATCAGTTATAAGTACCTCTAGTACTAGAAGCATATCTCTCCAAAATCCAAGTTGGTATGCTTCCTCATATGTACTCCAATCCTCTTCCTCGAATGTTGGAAATGTATCTAGATATGTTACTATATTACCATCCCAATTTCTTGATGTCTTGTCTATCTGATTAGCTGCATCCTCAGTCAATGAAACAAAATTTATCTGATTAGTTGCATCCTTGGTTGTTGGACATACTGTCATTAATATATTGTCATTGATGTCAACAATTGATGTCTTTGATGTGATGATAAGTTGGTATGAATAATTGTCATTGATATCAACAGTATAAAATTTCGCATATAATTTTTGATATCAAACAGTAGGATGACATGCAAAGATTAAAATCTTAGGAGGGTTAGCGAATGAAGATCAAAGCTTAGAAGAGATGGCGCAATGAAACTTAGAAGGAAAAAATGCAGTATAGAAATATGATCGAGATCGAGATCCCCAGAGGACAAATCATGACTGTTAGTTGCCCAAGTTCTAGATCGATGACAGGGATAGATTGCAGAGAGAAAAAGGAAAATTAAATATCTTTATATTTCCAATCTCGCAATTAGGAAAATTAAATTAAAGATTGACGATTGTGTTTGACTCACCAAAAAACACACAATTTCAAATTGTGGAGCTTGGGTGAAAAATTAAATCACTTGCAAGTTGTGGTTCCACAATCATACTTGATCGTTGATATTCTTCGAGACCATTCTCGACCGTTGGATCACTTTAAAGTGGAAGGATAGGATAAGAAAAGAAGAACGCAAGAGAGCTTTGAATTTATGAAGTGCGAAGAGATCCTAGTTGTTGGTTGGAAGGAAGGGACATGGCAACAGATAAACGAATTCCCAGATTCATGATTCAGAGAAATTGCGAGGAGCTAAGTTCAAACTTTGTGAAGTGAAAAGTTGTCAAGAAATCAGGATTTGAGCCCAAGGTCACATGTGAGACGGGCCTAGGAAGAGGGGCTAGCGCTCATTTCCTGGAATTCGTCAATTCGGAGATCAAAAGATTGGAAAAGAAACATCATAGACAGATCGAGCCGACGATCTAATATCTTGATCAAACAAATGTCATTCATTTCGAGTTAAAATGTGTGAGGAGGTTATGCTTCGAGAATCTCACTTTCGAATAATTGTGAAGTCGATATATCGAATTACCCGAAGTCCCAAAAGCTGAAATTCTAAAGTCACTCTCAGTCGTTGATCTAAGATATATTTCAGATAGTATTATGATCGTTAGATGAAGGAGATGAATATGTGTCACATCGGGAGACCACGTTAGCAAGGACATGTGGTAGACCACGTCAGTAGAACACATCATAAAGGACACATGACACAGTTAGATAATGACAAATTTCAATTTGAAATCGATAATACAGGTACGTGTAAATCATGAATATGAGTGACACGTGGCAGCTACTCGGCTTTTGCCACATCAGTAAGTGACGTAATAAAGTTACGTCACTCTGAGAGTTTTAGTTTGTGATGCAGGAGCATAGGCTCATGAAAATTAAGTCACCCATGACTTCATCAAAGTTGAGTGAATCAAAGGAGACCTAGGGTCTCACACTTGTGTAATTTGTTATTTTGGATAATGGGCAAGGATTCTAGATCCTTTCCACTTGTAAAAGATAAGATAGGGTTTGTTAATGGTTAGTGAGTCACTGATGACTCGTAGGGGTCATTTGAGTTTATGAAGGACTCTGTTCCTTAATCATAGGATATGGAAACAGAAATCCATTGTAATTAAATACAAGTTTGGTCGATGGTTGAGATAGCTGAACCTAGTTTAATCTAGTTTATCCTAGATGAAGGTTAGCTCATAGAATCTTAGATTAGCTTGAAGTTAGCTCGAGGAAGAAGCTTGAATGTAGATGAAAAGGAGAAGCTCAGAATCTAATTTCTGGAGCATGCACATAGATACATCTCTGGTTTGTAAAGATCTATGGGAGAATTCAAGTTGTAAAGAAGGTTTTATTACTCTATTGAATTCAATTTCAGTATTGCAGTAATTTATATGCGTGAATTGTTTACAAATTGTATCCAGCCATGGTTTGAATGAAATCTGAATACATAGGATGATCAATCCATTATCTTTCTAATTGATATGGTATAGGTTTCTGTTATC